>PVKV010009672.1:23893-79889 GCA_004027835.1 Alouatta palliata | reverse complement strand
TCATTCTACTATAAGGACACATGCACACAAATGTTCATTGCAGCACAGTTTACAATAGCAAAGACCTGGAACCAACCCAAATGCCCATCGATGATAGACTGGACAGCGAAAATGTGGCACATATACACCATGGAATATTATGCAGCCATCAAAAACGATGAGTTTGCATCCTTTGTAGGGACATGGATGAACCTGGAAGTCATCATTCTCAGCAAACTGACACAGGAACAGAAAACGAAACACCGCATATTCTCACTCATAGACGGGTGCTGAACAATGAGAACACATGGACACAGGGAGGGGAGCATCTCACACGGGGGTCTGTCAGGGGGAAATAGGGGAGGGACAGCAGGGGGTGGGGAGTTGGGGAGGGATAGCATGGGGAGAAATAACAGATACAGGTGATGGGGAGGAAGGCAGTAAATCACACTGCCATGTGTGTACCTATGTAACAATCTTGCATGTTCTTCACATGTACCCCTAAACCTAAAATGCAATAAAAAGTATATATATTAAAAAAAAAAAAAAAAGAAGTTCAGTTTTCTGAGACTATACTACTGGACAGTATATGAAACTCAGATACAAACCCACATCTATTTGACCGCAAATTTGATGCTGGGTGGTTTTAATTTTATTCTAAAAATTTGAGTCATTGAACATACAAAGGTCAGGAGTCTCTGTCAGATGTGTGTGCAGTGGTCTGTATAACAAGGAAGGACTGAAGGAAGCAACAAGTCCAATCAAGAGACTATTTAAAGGAAGAGTAATACTAAAGGCAGTGGCAGTCACAAAAGTGGAGGAAAAATTTTTTTGGTTATTTGGGAGACAGACTAGGACGTGCTTGGTCATGAGATGTGAAAGCAGAGAAGCAGAGCGAAAAACAGGGCTGCTCAGGCTCTTCTGGGGAAGACTGGGTATAGAGCTGTACCTTTCTACTGGCAGAGAGTGTAGGAAGAGAAACAGGTAAGGAGGAAAAAATTGTTTTTTACTCTTAGTGTCACTATTAAAATAGAACTCTCTGGTCAAAGTTAAATATAAATCTCTGTAGGCTAAGACCATTTGTGACATCCCATCACATGTTTTCAAAAATAACACACATACTAAAACCATTAAGAGTAACAGGAAATTTCCTAAATTTACATGCTAAGAATATCACCATTTTTTATTTATTACTTTCATGGAGTAACTCTGATTCGATGGTTATAGCAAATGAGGGATCTTAAATAAAACAAAGCTAACATTTGAAATTTAAAATTCTATTGTCCTCAGAGAATAGAGAGAGCAACTGAAGCTGTGGGCGTGGAAGTGATTGCCTTGAGAAGTTGTGTATAGTAAGGAGAACTGGAAAGAAAGAAGATCTGGAGAACAGGGTGATTTACATGGCATTAAGAAAAGCTTGCAAAAGTGAGCACTAAGGAGTAGAGAGACCTGTGCATAAATCAACAGCTGCTTCTGGGAGTCATCAGACAGGAGGTGATGCCTGATTTCCTTTCTGTACCAGCAGCACCTAGCACACTGCCTGGTCAATAGCTACTCAATAAGTATTATCCCAATGCACAGAGTCAAATTTTGCTAGGAGGGCAGGAAAGCTACAAATCGGCTATGGCAACTTAGTGACTGGACTTGTGCATGCGAGTGAGTGATCTGGATGTCAGGCAGTGGGTAAAGTAGTGAACTGGAGGTGAGAGAACAATGACACAAACTTAGGGCTTCTCCTCCCAAGTATTCAGCTGAGAAGAGAGATGTAGTAGTAGTTAAAGGGAGATACGTGGTAAAGAAAGCCTTGTATTCCAAGATTCAACAAATGTGTGAGTATACTTCTATGTTAAAGGGGAAGAGCCAACAGAGAAAACACATATTTGAGCTTAGAAGAGAAGGAAGAATGAATGCACAAGGGCCCCCAAAAGGCACAGATGCATGCAATCTGGACCAGGAAGAGATTAGCTCTGGCATCCTACAAAAGCAAGAAGGGAGAGAGGGCCATGTGACTCCAGAGGTATTTCTGGTAGAGGAAAGGCTTAGGAAGAGATCTTCTGATGACCTTTATTTTAACAGACTTAAAAAAAAAAAAACTGTGGAAAAAGGATATTACGTATAGAAAGTCTACACTTCTTCATACACATAACAACCAAAAAAAGCTTGATACACTAATACCTTTCCTAAACGTGGGTAACTTGAAAAGCAATTTGAGCAAAAATCACGCAGTCCAATTATAAATAAGTATATCAAGAAAGTGAAAGATGGGCTTAATTTTTCCCACAAAGAGTTAAGAGAAATAACAACAACTTTAGGGGAAGGGGAAAAAATTGAGAAGAAAATCATATGCAGTTGTAAAATGTATGAATATTTACAAACTCTAACATAAGTAATCACAAAAAGGACCAGAAGAATCATTATC
Organism: Alouatta palliata; assembly: GCA_004027835.1. Taxonomy (NCBI): domain Eukaryota; kingdom Metazoa; phylum Chordata; class Mammalia; order Primates; family Atelidae; genus Alouatta; species Alouatta palliata. The sequence continues at coordinate 77,491 of PVKV010009672.1, read as the reverse complement.
ATAGGAAGCAAAGGGTCATTTCAAAAACATGGGGAGGCATGATTCCTATTTAATTTAATTCCGCTGAAAATATTTCAGTAAAGTTTGAGGACAAAAATAGATGATATGTTAAAATGTGAGAAACCACAGTGGAAGGAAAATGAATTCAAGAAAGCTCAGTTTTAGTAACCAATATATAGCACAAAACTCAGGACCCAGTGGCTACAATCTGCGTTAATAGTGTCTGAAGATCTAGAAATGTCATTAGATACCATTTTGGATGATTCTTGTAGACTTGAGATGATGTCTATTTAAAGTTACAAAATAGTTCCTGCACTTACCAACAGACACACTCAAAAACATATATCTATGACTTTAAAAATGGAAGAATTTTGAACTTTCTAAACAGGAAAATATTGAGAAGCACTGTTATGAAAACAGATTTTAAAACATTTTTATTGAAGGCAATATTGAAGTAAGTTAAGAAAAAATCCTATCCTCCCATGACATTGGCAAATCTGAGACAGCAAAGAGAAACAAATTAGAGTAGTGTCATTTGAATTAATCAGGAGTTTGATTCTGTGAAATGAGCCGAGACCTTGTTTATTTTTGACTCCAGAGTAAACTAATTAATACATCCATTCATTCAATACCCATTTAATACCTGAGCCCTTAGCAAACATGCTACACACTGTGTGTAAGTGCTGGGATATTGCTTGGAACAATGTAAATAAGGTACTTAAGTCTTCTGAAATTTATCTGCCAGTAAGGGAGTTAACATCCAACCCTGCAAATTCAAGGGTCCACACATGGCCAAAATCTTGTCGGGGTGCACAGAACCCCTCCTCTGATCTTCAGACAAATGCACCATACCTTCTGGCCCTCTACAAGCAACTGAAGACCCTTGAAATTTACAGACACACAGCTGTGTTCTAAACCGCAGGCTGTTGCCCCATCCTATGGCAGAGCAGACCTTTTCTCCACCAGACTTGGCTTGTTATCCAGTTTAACGAAATATCCTTTTAACACAGAAACAGGGCACAGAAACTAGTGTGCTTTGGCCCTGATCCCATCACATGGTTTGTAGGTACACACCAGTACTAAACAAATAAACCAGAATTGAGGCCTCAGGCCCTAGAGTGTGCACATTGGCTCTGCTTTTAGAAAACATCAAGGTACTTTTGGCAAGTCTGTGGACTTTACGCAGAAAAACAAAAACAAAGCAAGTGATAATAGAACACACACACACACACACACACACACACACACACACACACACACCATAGTGACTAACAGAATCTCTCTCAAGGGGATTTGCAGAGAGGGGAGCAGAAAACATTCCAGTGGCCTTTCACAGCTAGTTCCTTGAGCCCCTTTTCAGATTGTGCTCTCTAGACCTGTCTCAGCCCAAGCATCACCACCCTGATATGCAGGAGCTAGTTTCCTTACCTGACATTCAACATCAAGAAACAATCTCTTCTACTTAAAACAGATAGGACTGTCATCAACCAACATCCTCATTGGCAGGGGTGCAGTTAGGGAGTTTCACAAAAACTCAGACCTCTGCCTACCACCTAGAGAACCCGGCAATTTCCACCTATGCCACGAAGTCCAAATCACTGGCCATTGCCCCAATGTATGGCAGTGTATGGTAGATTAGACCATCTCTCCATCTCACACCATTAAAAGGACACAACCGGTCCTTATATGACTCCTAATAAGAAAACACCACCACCTGGGAAGAAGTTTTGCAGAAAAATCAAAATCAAAATTAAACCCTATCCAACTGCTAGATGTTTTGTCCATCAGGTAATTAGAACCACGTGGATATTTAAATATATCTTAATTAAGATGAAATAAAATTTAAAATTTAGTTCTTCAGTCTCACTCGCCACATTTAAAGTGCTCCGTTGCCACAAATAGCCACAACCGACAACTTGAATATACATTCCGTTCATCACAGAATTTCTATCAGTATTGCTCCGTACCCATGCACAGGAATTACAGGAGGGCCTGAGAAACTGCAGAGGGATGCAAAGCAATCCACGAAATCCAGAAGACAAGAAACTCTACAGACCAAAGACTTGGTTTCTCAAATAAAATGTAACCAAAAAATGAAATGGGAAGATTGCCGACTAAAAATTTTAAAAGCTAGATTGAAAAACAGTAATGAAAATCAGGTAAAAGTAAACTATGATGCTTATGGAAGCAAGGAGGAAGAAACCAGGAAGAAAATGAGAGTCACCACAAGACGCAGGACCACACCTCCTTCTACAGGGAGGAAGAGGACGGTGGCTGGTGTCGCAATCAAGCAGCAAAGCTTGATTTCTCAGCCTGAGTGCTGAGTACAGGGGTGTTGACCTTCTGGCAACCCATTAAGTTAAACAATTGTTTTTACATGGTTTTCTATATCTGTATTAAATTTCACCATGAAAAAAGGTTAAATATAATCTCATGAAGAGCATTAAGTGTTACTTGGAAAATTACAACAGGCAGGATGAGAGCAATTGGGCCTCTGTGAGAAGTGACAGCTCAGCCAAACTGAATTGACAAAAAAGAAGGCAGCCCTTGGAAGATCAGAACATTCCAGAAGAAAACATAGAGAAAGGGGTTAGCGTGATGGCTCACTACTATCCAGCACTCTTGGGAGGGCAAGGCAGGAAGATCACTGTAGCCCAGAATTTGAGACTAGCTCATCACGGTGAAACACTGTTTCCACAAAAAATGCAAAAAGCACCCAGGCCTGGTGACTCATGCCTATAGTCCCAGCTACTCTGGCGGCTGAGGTGGGAAGATCCCTTGAGCCCAGGAGGTCGAGGTTGCATTGGGCTGTACACTCGTGCCACTGCACTCCAGCCTGGACGGCAGAGCAAGACTGTGTCTCAAAAAAAGAAGAGAGAGAAAGAGAAAAGGCCTAAGAGGAGGGTAAGCTGTGTGGAGCTTGAGTATTGAATGAATTCCAGTGTGACTACAAAGTGGTGAGCTGTAGGAAGAACATTTACAGGTATCACAGATTTCTGTATGCTTACAAATGGCAGAAACTATAAATGTTAACTCAGGGATGCTACGTATATATTAGTGATAAGACACAAAATACATCAGATGTATAGATATTTATGTGCGATGCTTCAAAACAAAGACTTGCACTACTGTTCCCACTGGAAGCTGAACCTGTCCTCCGAGGGCCATCCACATGGTCTAACTAAATTCAGAACGTGTTATTGCTTAGGATGCATGAAGCGCCCACTACAATACCTGGGAGGATGACCTGTCATTCTATAAAAATAAGAAGCCAACAATAGGTAAGCAATATTGACATCAGATAATCTTATTCTACAACAATTCTCTAATAAATCAAACCTGCCACCCAGCCTTACCTCGTCTAAATCCCAGTGATGGGGTGCCTCCACAAGAATCTGGAGCAGTCCAAAGAGTCGGCCTTGTGCTCACACTGTCTGTCAGGCTGGCTGACAGGAAAACAACCCTCCAAGCTCTTCTCGGGTATCATCATCTTCTTCTTCATTATCTTCTGTTACTAAAGAAAACACCACGGCAGAAAAGTGAGAACAAAAAGTACAGCCCTAGCAGACTCATTGTTTTCAACCAGCTAGGCCATGAGTCTTCAAACTCAGGAACTGAGGGCCTCTGTCTGTGGGTATGGCGATGGCCACATATGAGTCAGGCACTGAGAGGGCAGGTCAGCCACAGGTGAAGAGAGACCAGGAAGCTATTGCTCTACATATGTGGGGGCTCCTGTGCTCCCGCACAGTAGCATCTAAGTGGGTGAGGAAGACTTAGAATATTAGGGGTCGAAGAGGGAAGGGACATTTAAAGTCAGAGCTTTAGATTATTGAAGAAGAGCTCTAAAGAGTTTGAGCCTCTCATCACTGAGAGTACTTAGACAAAACCTGAATGAAAATCAGTACACAACAACCCTCCCAATTCAGCGTGCCGAGCCCAAATGTCTCACCACATGGCCTTGATCTCATCATGCAGTAAGCAGGGAGCACAATATAAAGTTCACCAACACATACTTATTTCTGCATTAATTCTACCACAAAGAACGTATAGGTATGTTTAATAAAGCATAAAATCAGAGGAAAAGGGCAAAAGGGAGAACAAAATGTGTTATACAGGGTTCTCATTCTCAGAAAGAAACAAATATTTTTATGGGCAGAAATATTTTTCTGGTACTAAATTCTACAAACAAATTCTCACGAAGGACTTTTAAAAAGGGGACATAACATGATGCAATGGTCAGTACCTGCAGCGAGTTTTACAGCAAACCCACAAGTGTACGTCACAAGACCAACGTGTGGTCATCAGAAGCTGATAATTAAAGACATCTGCCAAACAGCAAATGTGACGGCCAGCATTGATGGATGTCAACAATACCAGCCCAATCCTCCAACCAATTCCCTCGTCTCCTTTTCAGAAAATAATCAGAGAAACTAAAACATTTCCAGCTCTGAACCAGAATTCTTTACCTGTTCCATAAATAAGCTTTCGGAGGTTTGCAGTTGCTGCTGCTGCCTCGGAAAGGCCTCAGATGCCTTTCTGGAAAGCTCTTCCTTCCACTTGAGGGCACCTGAAACGACCAATGCCAACCTCCAGTTAGACTTGTTTACGTGTCTCCCCTCTCCCGAGATCCATCCAAAATGTAGTATTTCAACAGTTACCAAAAATCTCAAAATCAACAGACCCCCAAATGTAGACATTCCGTGGGGTACCATTTCGAGAGTCAAGTTTATAGCAGTGACCAACTAAATTTAAGCTTACCTGAGGCTTCTGTGGAATCATTCTTCTCTTCCCTGCAATCTTCTTCCTCTTTGACTAAATCTTCCTTATCAGTGGTCTCATCAATTAAGTTTTTTGACCCCAGTTTCTGACCACTGCCCACTTGAGAAGGCTTTGAAAGCTTTTTCCTAAAAGCGTCTTCATTTTCTGAGTCCTCTTCCTCTGCACTGAGTGAGGAGCTTTCTTCAGATTCATCTTCAGATGCAAATGCCTCTTCAGCTGTGCAATGCCCAGAATCGGAAGTGGTGAGGGCTGCTTTCTTCATCGGCATAGACTTCTCCAGATTCACATGGTCATTCCGGGGATTAGCTGGTGACAGCTCTGCTTTACTACCTTCTCCAACAGCCTTTGATCCTGAAATGCCCCTCTCTCCTGCAGTGCAGTCCTCTTCCTCACTGCTTTCATCAGCTTCCTCCACTTCCCCTTCTTCCACTCAGTTCCCCTTAAGGTCATCGTCACCGTCAGCAAATGCTGGCAAATCTACTTCACTGTCTTCTTTCAATTCCTCAAGTTTCCCTTGTTTGACGCCCTTAGCAGTTATATGCTAATCAGCCATCTGAGCATTTTCCTCCCCTTCTGCTTCCTCATCACTAGAGCCATTTTCCAATCCGTCATCTCCAGATATTTCATCATCTGTTTCATCACCACTATCTCCAGATCCATCTTCATCTGCAAAAACGGCTTTCTGACACATTCAATCAGTTTTCAGATCCATTTGTTTTTCTTCCTTTGGCATCAACAGCCTATATTATTACCAAGAAAGTGCAAAAGAATTCAATTTGTACGTTAATCAGCGAATCTAGAAATGACAATATAGTCAATGAAAATACAAAGAAACAGAAAATGTCAAAGAATTGTTTAGGATGACATAGCTGAGGTAAAAAATATCTGATAAACACTGGAAAAGTTAATAGGCAAACTCAGGCATGGTTCCCCAATATCACACTTCAAAAGAACATATAGAGAGAATAAAGGAATAACCCTTTAAAAGAATAAGTAAATCTAATTTTAGAAAAATAATTGATCAAAAAGGAAGTTAGTGTTTGGTAGATCTTTTGGAAAGCTCATCAATTTCTAAGCTAAAAACACATGATCCTTAAGAGAAATGGCTGATTCCAGGCCAAAGTAGAAAGAGAACAAAATGAACCTGGATCCTCTTGTTCTGTCAGAAAGTAAGAAACGCTCAAAGACTAACAGAGACAGTTGACAGGACACAGGAGACAGGCTGAAGGCTCCCGCTGCCGAATCTGGGACAGCACAGGCATCAGAAAGAATAATGACAGTGATGGAAAATAACCCATGGAATAAAACGCAAATGCATTAGTCAGCAGTGATACCAAAAAAAAGGGGGAGAAGTGAAAGCTGTTTGTTAAAAATGCCAGCTAACGAATGTAGGAGGAGTGACAGAGGAAGAACATCCATTTTAAGTCATCAGGGCCTTAACTGATAAAGAAGAATCATCAAGAACCTAAAATCACAGGATGAAAGACAACTGCATGAAGCTGTTTAATGTAGCACAATATATAAAATGATAAAAACATATATTAGAAAAAACTAAAAATCATACCATAAGACATGCATAAGTTAGAATACAGCAATAATAGGCGAGTCTAACCCAAGGATTTGGGGAGGCTAAGGCAGAAGGATTGTTTGGGCTCAAGAGTTCTAGACCAGTCTGGGCCACACAGTGAGACCTCATCTCTAGAAAACAATGAAAAAATTGAGCCAGGAGTGGTGGAAAGGACACAGGAGACAGGCTAAAAGCTCCCGCAATCCTGTAGTCCCAGCTACCTTAAGTAGGGGGGAGCTGAAGTAGGGGGCTGAAGAGGGAGGATTACTTGAGCCTAGGAGTTCAAGGCTGCAGAGAGCCAAGATCATGCCACTGCACTCCAGCCTGGGAGACAAAGTGAGACCTTGTCTCAAAAACAAACAAAAAGAATACACCAATAATAATAAAATGATGACTACATAAAGACTGCATAGAAAAATGACATGCTCAGAATATAGAAATAAAAGTATGTACTTAAACTGTGACTGTATTAGAAGGCAGTATTCTTGTAGACAAGGATGAGTAGAAGGATATGCAAAAATGAAAATCGCCCATAACACTCATTATAAAAGAGTGATCTTTTGGTGAACACTTCATATCTGTCAGGCACTGTGCTAGGTAGTTTATGCACAGTGTAACAAATTACATACTAGATAATCTCAAAATTTTCAGATAAATTTTGCTGGGAGTCATAAATCAATACAACAAAACCAATGTTTTGCAAACATCCACTATGAATAAAGGCACATAAATTCCCAACCCAGACCGAAAAATAATTCACATTAGCCATACATCAGTGGAAACCTACCCATGGGAGATAATACCATGTAATCTAAATAAAACTTTCAGAGACACGGCACGTGGCTTCTTGATAGCCACAAACTGTCTGATGCTGCTCTAGTGTTTTGGCCACCAAAAGAATGCCAAGTGGCCCTAGGTCTCTTAAAAAACAAAATGCAACCTATGGAAGATGGCGTGGTATTTGAGGAATATGTGAGGTCTGCTGCAAAATGCATCCTGTATTTTATTTCAAGAATATACTCCCTTGTAATGTCAGGTAAGTGAAGAGCCCTCAGACACATGCACACACAAAGAAAAACAAATCAACCTGGAATGAATCCCAACAAAATGTGTTCTGATGGCAGAATTACACATCTTCTATAATACACCTTTTTATCAAAAATAGAAAGAAAAGCAGACTTACCCTTGATTATCTATATCTTCTGACCCAAGTGGCTTGGAATCAGAAAACAGCGTCACTCAACTTGAAGCCATCTTGGCATCGATGATGGAGTGGGTGAGACGAGACTCTGGACCAGCTCATGGGTGGACCCCACCTCATCCTGTCAAGACCACCAAGAAAGGGCACATGAGGAAAGCACAAAGATCCTGGAGAGACACTGGTTTCACTCACTTTCTCAAAATTACCTTAGACACATTTCCTGAGAACCTTTCTTAATGCCTCAAAAAGCAGACAAGAAAATCTTCACAACAAAGCTTGAAATGGATCCCCATCTCCATTAAACTCTTCCAAAGTTCAGGGAGTACATAACCTGATAATCTAAACACCTACCTAGAAAAACCTCAGTTCCAATGCTACAACAATGCTAGCTTTTCTAACATTTTAAAGTAACCCTGATTTTAAACCAATACAATTCAACTTCAGAACTAAGAAATAAACATTTGAAAGCCACTTTAAAATACAGAGGAGGAGACTGCTGTGAATGAGCAAAAGAAAAAGACCAATGAGAACTGGAAAGCACACTGATTTTGTAGAAACGGGGATGGGCCGTGCAGGCGCCACGCTGGTGGCAGTGCTCACGCTGGGGACATGGATCAAGGAGGCATGGAGGACAGGACTTCTGCTTGGTACAATGAAAAAAGAGTATTCTTTTAATTCTATATATTTACAATATGCATTTGCGCCTTTATTATAAGTACAAGAGAAAAGTCTAAAATAAATAAATGCTGAGTACATTACTTTTTTGCAATTAAAAAATAGATTCGGAAAGAAAAATGAGAGTTCAGAGCAATGACTCCTGTCACCCCGATGCCTGAAAACTGTGGCTGCCACCAAGGTCAACAGAGACAGCATCTTTGTCACACAGCACACCCCCAACTTCAGAAAGAGGCACATAAGCCAGCTTCTCCTTCTCCTTTACACAGCACTTCTTCTGTTGTTCAGGAATACACAAGAGTCTGGGAGGAAAGTGATGTCACTCACAGTGAAATCTCCTACGCCTAGGAGACAGGACTCTTTTAAACAGCTAGCTTCAGCTGACAAAAAGTCAGTAAGTATCTACTGTTGACTGTGGGGGTAAAAATGATCCATAGTCCAAGGACTTAAACCACGACACTAAAGAAGGGCACTGTGCCACACTGGAACAGTGCCCCTCTAGGTGCAAGACAAGACATCAGAGAAGAGGGATTTGATAACATCGTTGCAGGCCTACACATACCTGGGTTACTTTTAAAACTTCCAGCAAGGCCATCTTCCCTTGTTTGCTCATTTTTCAGTTTTCCTGAAAAATGAAAGCTTTAGAAAGCTTTCATTTTTGGAAAGCTCTTCATTTTTCAGTTTTCCTGAAAAATGAAGCCATCCCAAGAATCCTATGTGTCATTCTAGCATGTTCTAACAACAACACAATACCTGGCAAGTGAATCTGGCTTTTATTTTTCAAGTGTCCTCCTCTTAATCATAAAGTGACACCTTCCAATCACACTTGATGTTTGTTCATATATCCTCTGGGTCTGTCAAATCTTCCACCCTAGAAAAATAAATTCAGTCATACAGCAGAAATGAATGTCAAAAGCTCCTGTACTTCCTTGCATGTGTCAATGACTCACAACACTCTTGTCTGATAAGCACATTGTTTAGAAAACTAGAAAATACAAAAATAAGGAAGCACCATTCACCACCCATCAGAGGAAAAGGGGCAGACACAATTGTGTCTCTAGGTTGAAAGTGACATTCATTCCGTACGACACCAGACAGGGAGATGATGTCCACCTGGAGTCAGGGAAAAGTGAAAAACATATTTAGAAAATCCCTTTCTGGAAGAGGGCAAGCCTGTACTCTGGGATTTTTACTGTGATGTGGATTCTGGCAGGTGGAAAAGGGTATTCCAGGCTGAGAAAACCACGAGAGGAAGAGCACAAAGGAAGGAAACTGAAGGCGTGCACGAAGAGCTCAAGCACCCGGGCACAAGGCAGCGCTGAAAACAGGCTGAACGTAGGATGCGGCCACATCCTGTAGCCTTAAGTGCTTCCAAGTCCTCCCGTTTTCCTAAACATCTCATAATTAATTTACTCCCAAAGGCACAGCATCTTGCAGCGATAAGTAGACATTTTCCATCAACTACACTCCTACCCCCACTATTCAAATAGGCACAAAATAAATCCTATCACTGTTCTTCTTCTAGACTTTTAGAAATACATGGCCCATGAAGAAAAAGTTTACAGTCCCGTTTTCCCTGTCTGCCAGGATACAAGAGTGAGATGTTTGCCATGTGGGAGGCCTAAACTTCATAACTGTAATAAAATGGCCCAGATTGTGGATTTCTTGGTTTTGATATTCTCCATGCACCACTCCAGAAAGGTAGAACAGCTTGGCACCCTAGGCAGTAAGGGAAAATTAAAAATTAAATTCTTGGCAATACTGCAACAACATAAAAGCTCTAAACAAGAAGCAATCCTAAGAATAGAGATTTTCAGCAAAGTTCCGAGGCTTCCAGAGCCTCGCTGGCTTCTTTCAGGACTTATTAGAATCCCACAGAGGCAGATTGCTCTGCAGCTGAGCAGAGGCATCCATCTAAGAATGGTGAGGAAAAAGAGGTGAAGGTCTCTGAGCACAGAAACGGTTCTGTGGCCAATGAACCAGAGCAGTATGGAAAGGAAGGGGCACGGCCTGGTCCTGGAACTGCGAGAAACTTCTAATATACTCTATTAAGTCCTGACCCCAAAACAGCCAGACACTGCCTGGTACAGGAGGTACAGAGACAAATGAGATACACCAAGAGGCCCAGCATGAGCACTCTCTTGAGGGAAATCTAGAGACTGTGAACACACACACACAAAGGAAATTTAGGAAGTGAATTCTATAGAGATGCTTACTAATGTCTCTTCAGTCTTTCTTTTTTTGTTGAGATGGAGTCTCACTCTGTCACCCAGGCTGGAGTACAGTGGCACGATCTCAGCTGACGGCACCCTCTCCCTCCCAGGTTCAAGCAATCCTCATGTCTCAGCAACCCAAGTAGTTGGGATTTCAGGTGCACACCACCACACCTGGCTAATTTTTGCATTTTTATTAGAGACAGTGTTTGGCCATGTTGCACTGAGCTCGAAACTCCTGGCCTCAAGTGATCTATCCATCTCTGCCTCCCAAAGTGCCGGGATTATAGGCGTGAGCTACTGCACCTGGAATCTTCAGTCTATTTTAAAAGGATTACACTGTTAGTATTCAACAATTATTTCTCTTCCTACTGGGTAAACTTCTGTCCAGAACCTGTGTTTTAATCGCTTCTTTGTCTTCTTCAGTTGCTTATTATGCTTGAAGGAGTCGAGATGGGTGAGAACTCCCATAATTTTAGGAAAGCCGTGTACTTGACAGAGGTTTAGAAACTCAAACGTTTCCATTTCAAACCCAAAGCTGGCATCTGTAAGCATCAGTACCGAAAAGCAGAACACATCATTCCTCAAAGAAACTATTAAAACAGACCACCTACACTAGGTGTTGGCAATGGCCCATGGGCCAAATCCAGCCCATCACCTGTTTTCATAACTAAACTTTTATTGGAACATAGCCACGTAATTCATTTACATATTGCCTAAGGCTGCCTATGCACTACAACTGCAGAGCTAAGTAGCTGCAAGAGATATGATCCACAAAGCCAGAAATATTTACTATCTGGCCCTCGACAGAAAAGTCCCACGCCAGACTAAATCAAATGACTAACAGGCATCACCCAGACAGAGAAACCACAACCCTCTGACTTGCTCTAAAAGGCAACCATAAGACAATGGCCACTAGGATATAAACTTCCACTTTAAGAATTTTAATGTATGAGAAGTAACTCAGAAAAGGCTGGATCTAACCTGGACCTTACCTAAGAAATCCTAATTTAAAGAAATAAAGTTTTTTTAAGACATTTTTAAGCCAAATAATGTCTCTGACATGCAATACATGGGGAGAAATGATAATCAATGAAATATATTAAATATGTACAAAAAACCAATCTCTTGTTTCAATCTCCTCATAGGAAAAAAAAATTGTTTTTTGCTGGGGAGGCTGCAGTGGAAAACTCTATCTTATATGTTAATTTGTATAATTCAATTGCTCAGAAATTTTTTTGAATTAAGTCAAAAAACAGTAACATTATGATGAATGGTAGTCTATAAGAAAATATAAGCAGATAAGACCAATATTCAAAGTTTAAGACACTTCAAAGATGCAAAATAATTTCAGAATTGATTCCTGGAAACTTGTAGTTTTAATATTAAAGTCATTTCTGGCCGGGCGCAGTGGCTCACGCCTGTAATCCTAACACTCTGGGAGGCTGAGGTAGGTGGATCACCTGCGGTCAGGAGTTCAAGACCAGCCTGGCCATCATGGTGAAACCCCATATTTAAATAAATAAATAAATAAATAAAGTCATTTCTGTTCTTATCTTTCCATAGATAACTAAAAATAACAAAAAAATGGAAACAGAAATGCCCATCTTTGATTAAACTAGGAAACATTCAAAATCCAAAACCACAGAATGTATGAAGGTGGGCTTGTGAGAAAGCTCAATTGTCACTGCAGACTGAAATAGCAAGCAGAGCCCTCCAGCAACACTGGATCAGCTCAAAGGACAGGTGGAATATCTTCACACCACATCTGACGCCAGAGTGCCAAGGGGCAAGCAGCTGGTTGTAGGGTCAGGAAGAACTAAGAGCAAACAGTCCCTCAGCTGCCAATCTTTGTCATCTAAGCCAGCATTACACACCTCATCTACACACACACCTACACACCTAAATCCACATATTGTGTGTGCCTCTGTGTACTCAGGAGGCTTTAACAACCCAGAGCAGAACAATCAACATAAGCTAAGCTAAATAAATTATGGTGCATCCATAGAATGGATTAAAAAGGGGACAGAACTGCAGTACTTACTGATTATATACCTCCAAGATACATTACATGAAAAAAGCAAAGCACAGAACGGTGTAAAATAAGCTACCATTTGTGTTTCTATAGAGTGACATGTGTGTTTACAAGGATCTGAGAGAGCAGCAGTTAGAGCAGAGAAAAAGAAGATGCGCATTGTGTGTACCCTGCATTATGGTTAGAGTACTTTACCAAATGTGTGTGTTCCTATTGAAAATCTTAAAGTGATTTACATAATAGGCATCTCTCTCAATGACGGTTAAGAGACTGGGAAGGGTAGCAGGGAGGGAGGGACAAAGAGGGAAAGGTTAACAGGTACAAAAATACAGTTAAATAGAATAAATTTTCGTGTCCAAGAGCACAATAGGGTGACTATAATTTATTATATAATTCAGAATAACTAAAAGCATGAAACTGAAATGTTCTTTATGTACAACTATCATGTATCCATAATAATTTAAAATAAAACAATGTAACGGCATCTCTTAAAATGTATGTCTTCAAACTTAGAAACTTGCCACATTTAAAAAGAGAGACAAATAACTACTATGAACTGTTTAAATCATTTCAAGTACACAAGATTTAGTAAGCTTACGCTATATTAATAACACTTATTTTTACTAATAGTAGCATTACATGTTCAAAATTTGAACGTTATTTAGCTTCCTAACACTACAACGGCACAACTTTAAAATCTGTATTACTTTTTACTTTATATTTTAGGAGTCTTCCTGGGCCAGATTATACAACCTGTAGCTCTTTGTCACAAAATGGCTGTCTAGAAAAAACTAAAAATGAAAAAACCAAGGTATTTGTCACGTCACACTTCCTATTCCATATGGCTTATTTTTTTTCTAATTTATATTTTATTTTTGCTAATTTAAAAGATAGTTAATAGAATATCAGAACAGTGAACATTACCATTTCCATAAACACAAGCATGTGTACATTTTCCTTACAATGAGTACTGTCCAGATTTTCTGTTGATAAACTCTGACCATTTCTTCAGGGCAATTCATGTACTCACTTTAGCATTATCATTAAGGATGAAGGTTCTGGAACCATCAGGAACAAGAGTCCCACCTTCACACAAGTTACTTAACTGCACAGAGGCTCTGTTTCATCTTATGTAAACTACAGATAATACCGCCTCACCTCTAGGGTGTATCAAGGGTTTATGTAAGCTAAATTTGTTGAACGCCGTTGGCACAGTGCCTGGGGGGGTCCAAAAAGAAATGGTACTTACTATGATATATTTTGAACGTATATACGTATGCATGTTAATGACTTCTTATTACTGTATTCATTAAAGGTTTTCTCCATCCTGTGATTTGCTTTTAGATTCTGGAATATATTTCATTGTGCACATTCCATTTTTATTATTAATTTAAGTCACATCTACTGCATCCCTGATGATGACCATGATTTGTTTAATAATCATAAAACACTCTTCCCTTCATCACGGGGTAATAACCTATCACATGCTGTAAGTCTCCATCAGCGCCCAGGGCTGCCCCTGCTGACTTACCAGATCTGCCACTTCAGCCGGATCAATCATCATGTTCATGTCACACCCAGGTTCAACAATGGTGAGTCTGCGCTTTTTACCTGTAAGTGAAAAGATGAAAATTTTACTTTAAAAAGACACTGAAAAAACTCTAACCATCAACTCTAATTTTCATTTTTTAAAAATTGCATCCAGTAAAACACCATATACGTTTTCAGGAGTGTATCAGAAGTTCATTTTTATAGGCAAAAACTGGTTAACATAAAATAAATTCCATCCTGTTTTTCTTGCTGTGTTCTAAATTTAAATAATGTCAAAAGTCTACCCAGGTGAATAAAAGTGCTCAAACAGAGAAAACCCTGACTGGACAGACTCCATGACAACCATGATCCTGCTGTTCAGCTGCAGGCCAACGTCTTCGCCTATAACAAAACTTCCCGTATTCCTACTATAGCGAAAAACATCCTCAAACACAATGCAACAGAATAGTCATAACAATAATTATTTCTAAATTAAGGTAAAAGGAAAATGGTCAAGAAAATATGGGTTGAACACAGTGGCTCATGCCTATAGTCCCAGCACCTTGGGAGGCCAACGCAGGCGGATACCTTGAGCCCAGGAGTTTTGAGACTAGCCTGAGCCACATGGGGAAACCCCATCTCTACAGTGTGGGGGAAAAAAAGGAAGAAAAATTAGCCAGGCCTGGTGGCATACACTACTCAGGAGGCAGGACTGCTTGAGCCTAGGAGGTTGAGGCTGCAGTGAGCTATAATCACACCACCGTACTTCAGCCTGTGCCATAGACTAGGGCTCTGTCTCAAAAAAGAAAAAGAAAATACAGGTGCTCCAAAGATAAAGAAAAGCCCAAATCCAACTATATTATTGCAATAACAAGAGATTTCAGATTGTACATTGCCATTCTACCACTGGAAGCTTGTTTCATTTTCCCTCAAACTTGGAAAGGTCGCCATCTCCCAACACAGACAAATTCTCATAGGAAAAAGAGAAAACTCTCACTTCCACCAGAATGTAGCTCCATAAGGGAAAGCACGTGTGCCTGGCACATAAGAGGTACATGCTATCTGTTACATGATATCTTCATGGTGACCAGGCCTCCTAGGCCCTTCTAAGAAACATACTTGGCAAAGCCAGAGGGTAGTCAGGATAAGATATGTATCACATCCTTATCTCTGGGAACTTACCCTTTTCTGAAGCCATAGCCAACTTAGTAAAAGTATAAGAGAGGTAACATGACATGACAATATTTAACATGTCCCGCTCACAAAAACAACAAATACATGCATGTCCCTCAGATGACAACAGCCACACCAACTGTGTCTGTGGCAGCATCTCCTACCTGACATGATCGTCACAGGGCCTTGGATCTCAGTCAACTTCTGCCGGGTGAAGTTCTGAATGAGGCATTATATCAAAGTGCTCCTTCCAACTTTTGGAGGCCCCATCACCACGACCACTATTGGTGGGGGCTCTAGTGGAGTTCCACCAACCACTGGAATAGGATGCTTCTTTGTCTTCAAATCCTGAGTCCTATTCATTAAAAAAAAATAGTAAACTTACTTTCAAAATAGAATAAAAGGTATCAACCTTATAAGTAGACTTGTTTTAGTATACTTATAGACAGTACTTTAGTATATTAATTAGAGAGTATAACAGACAATATATAATATATTAACTTGTCAATTATTAGCTTGTTAACTACTTGGTCCCCATCCAAATAATCGCTGTTCAGTAAGATGCAACAAGATGACATCAATAGTATAGAGAACGCAAAATTAAACATTCCTTAAATCTGACTGTTTTGTGAGTGATTTTAACAGTTTTAAAAAAAAAAACAAAAGGTAACTACCAAGTCAGTGCATCATAACGGATAAGAGCAGAAGCTCTAGAGTTAAATTTGACTCTCCTACTTACTGGTTATATGATTGGAGGTAATTTGTTTTCTTGACCTCAGTTTTCTTATCCATAAAATGAGGGCAAGAATGAGTCCTACTCTGGTAAGGCTGCTGGAAGCATTTAGTTGAAAAATGTTTAAAGTTCACTGCTAGGCATATCACAAGGACTTAGTAAATAAAGCTATATTAGTATTGAATATTGTAATTTTTGTATTTTATATTATAACTATGTAAAACATATCCACAGGGAAAAAGCACACTTATCACCAGAGAAACAGTTTAAAGTTTAGGAACAAACAAATTCTGTGAATTCTTTTATCTTGAGCAAGAAACACTAACCAGTGTGCAGATGCTGGAGGCAAGACAGCTTCTATGGGAAAGGCTTCCCATGTTTTCCTGAGCCACACAGCATGCATCTCTATGTCCTTTGGAGCTGGACTAGACTCGTGAATCCAAATGTCACCTGTGAGAGGCTCCTACTTTTTAAAAATAATCAACAGAAGAACCACCAGACTGCAGCTAAACATACCTGTGAAAGGATCGAGCCATCGCACAGTAGACTGAACTGCAAAAGTTTTGGGATTTCTCTTCCAGGCACCTTCTTTGTCTCCTAGTTGGAGATTCTGCAGATGCTTCTTCTTTTTCTTTTCAGCTTTGGGCCCATTGTTTTTCTTTCTGTGTTTCTTCTGGTCCTTAGCCCTCACAGAGGCTATTTACCAATAACAAGTAACTTTAACCTACCAGGAAGAAGGCTGGGGTAAGGACGTGAAAGAAGCATTGCACAATCCAGGCAATACCCAGGGAAAAACAGTAAATTTCATTTCCTTATGAAGAGATAATGTATTTGTTCACTGAGCAAGGGTAGAAACTGCTTAACCATCCCCAATTTCATTGCTCTCTGTTATGCTATAAATTAGATGAGTTATCTCTGCTAAGGTTATATTTTATGGTTAAGTTGCTTTTTATTCATCTTAAGTGTCAACATCAGCAATATCTAGTTCTGCAAAGCTGGAAATATCCTATATCTGTACTTTTCGGCCATTTAGCCATTAGCCATATGTGGTTACTTAAAATGTACTTAGGGCAACTAAAATATGAATTTTTAATTAAGTTCATTCTAACTCTAAATTGTCACTTGTGGCTACCATACTGGACAGCTCAGACCTAGACATCAACTAGACTAATAAAGTGATCTCCTAACTTAAATTTCAATAAAAAATGTAAAACGTTTTTATGAACCTCCAATATGATCTTAGTATTACTTTTAGTACCTGTTGACTCCGTAAAAACTCCTAAATTACAACTCATCTACATATATTTGAAAAATAGCAGAATCTGTATGTGTGAGAAATGACTGGCTCTAAATGATGCCTGGAGACCCCATGGACTTACAGAGACCCTTCTAGTAATTTCTGAGCTACCTGGCAATCTATGGCAAATAAATTGGTAATCACTGAATTAGAGAGTTTTTTAGGAAATCAGGGTACATAAAATCTGACAGCTTGATTTTTAAAAAGTGGGGCAGGGTGCTATTTCATTCAATTAAGGTACTGCATTAATTCCGTTTAATAAATATTTGTGTCTGTCTATGATGTGCTAGGCACTGGGCCAGTAAATGGATACAGCTATGATCTGACTTGCAGAGGGAAATCCAACCCAGTATCTTCTGTGCCATGCAGTAAGGGCTACACTGGAAGGCTGCACTGGAGCACGGAGGTGAGTCAGCGCTTCCCACAGACACACATACCAGTGGAAAAAGAAAGTCTCTCTTTTTTTTTTTTTTTAATTTGAGACAGAGTCTGACTCTGTTGCCAGGCTAGAGTACAGTGGCGGGAGCTCGGCTCACTGCAACCTCCGCCACCCAGGTTCAAGCGATTCTCCTGCCTCAGCCTCCCGAGTAGCTGGGACTTCAGGCTCACGCCACCACGCCCAGATAATTTTTTTTGTATTTTTAGTGGAGACGGGTTTCACCAAGTTGGCCAGGATGGTCTCGATCTGTTGACCTCGTGATCCACCCTCCTCGGCCTCTCAAAGTGCTAGGTTTATAGCTATGAGCCACCACGCCCGGCCCAGAAAGTCTTTATATATCAACAGAATGTCAAGGAACACTAGCCGGGAGTTAAATGGAAAAGCTGTGTGACTTCAGAGATTATGTTTCGTCTCTACTATATTTTAGTTCCGAATTTGTACTAACGTTTCTCTTCCTGTCTTTCTTCTTGGTAGGAAAAGTATAATTTGGGGTCAACAGATCCAGCTCAGGTCTAAGTCATCAGCCGGGACCTGTCTCCAGGAAACGACGTCTCCCTGACACCTTCCCTCGGCGTCCGGTCACTCTCCCAACGACCTCCGACACCTCCCGCTAGAGGCGAAATATGCCGTTCCTCCGGAGCAAAGATCACCGGGATGACCGGGGGACGACCTTCCCACCCGCGCGACTCGCGATCCTCCCAGTGCCCCAGACCCAGGGTCCCCACTACCACCTACCACAGCCCGCGGCACGGAACCGGCTTACAACTTGAACTGCGCAGGTCGGCGTCGAAACCACCGGAAACGGAAATTCACCGTTCAGCTGACTTGCCGGAGGGAAACAAGAAGGAAGAAAGAAAGAGAGGCCGGGGGACGACTTTCAGAGGAGGAACGGAAGAAAGACTCTGCCGATTCCGCCCCACCGGATGCCTTAACTCGCTCTGTGGGACTCCTCAGCAGCTTGCACCGCGCTTGCCGGAGTCCTCCCCGAAGGCCAGGGCAGTGCGACCTGGCGCGTGTTCCTTGGTGCGGTACAAAGGAAGGAGGCACATTTGGTCCTGGCCGCACCGGAGTTACCGTGCCGGAGTCACCGAGCCCGGGAGTCCACTTCCTCCTCTTTAAAAATGATAGATGAGGGGCATCTCGCGTTCTGGAGTGCCCTAAACGCGAGATGCCCCTCATCTGTCATCTTTAAAGAGAAGGAAGGGCGCGATAGCTCACGCCTGTAATCCCAACACTTTGGGAGACCGAGGCGGGAGGATCGGTTGAGCGCAGGAGTTCAAGACCTGCCTGGGCAACATAGGGAGACCCCGGTCTTACGGGAAGAAAAAACATTAGCCGGCGTCGTGGCAGGCTCCTGTGGTCCCAGCTACTCTGGAGGCTGAGCCGGGAGGATCGTTTGAGCCCGGGAGGCGGAGGTTGCAGTGAGCTGAGATTGAGCCACTGCACTGCAGCCTGGGCGACAGAGCTACTTGGGCAGACAGGAGTGGTGACAGGCAGGGAAGATGGTGCCCAGGGCCTGGACTAGCGGGCTGCGGGCAGGGAGGCGGCTGCGGCCCGGAGCCAAGAAATGAAGCAGACCCCAGGGCCAACTCCGCAGCCACATCTCCAGCTTTGTTCGTGGGTCTGGGAAGCAGCTGCCTCCTCCACCTCAGACCATGGGGTCTTCTGTAGCACATCTTGTAGGGGAAAAGCCATAAGAGGGATTTGAAAGTCCCTACTTCACCCTTGCTCAGCTGCTCCAGAAGGGTCTGCAGAGTGCGTTCTAGCTGTGGTGATGTCATAGTGCTCCAAGTATGAGACCGTAGGTTAAGGCTGAAGAACTCCTTAGGGCAGGACGTGCTTCCACCCTCCAATTATTGATTTTTTAAGTGGAATTTTTTCAATTTACTTTTATTAATTCTTCTTTCATCCATCACTATGATTTTAATTTGTTTTATATCTTTTGCTTAATATTATTTTAATCTCTATTCGATTTAATAAATGGCTAATACCCTGATAACTTACTTGCTTGTATGCCTTCGAATCCAACTATTCTCTTATTTCTTTACTTTTTTTTACTACACTTCAACTATATTTTTATAACTCCCCGATTCATTTTGAAAACAAGTTTTTCTGACATATATCTATATGAATTTGAGATTAATTACATCAAAGTACATATAAATTACCTATATCTGCCTATAAATATATTAAACACCAATGAAAGAACATTACTTAACATGTAAGTGTTTAAGCATGCCAATATAATAGATTTTTTCAACTTTTAAATTGTTTTTATCACCTAAGTCAATTTGTATTTGACATTTGGGTTACAGGTGTATGTAAATAGAGACATATCACTCAACTGACATATAGAACAGCAAAGAAGGACACTTTTGGTTTATCTATGGTCTATATTCCTCCTCATGAAATAACCTAGACAAAAATCAAGAGACATGAAAAGTGCCCGATGTTGATTTAACACATTTTCTTTTCTTTCTTATCTTTTAAATATACAATTGTGTACTATGGGTGTGTGTGAATTAAAACAATAATAATCTAGACTATGAGCTCTGTGGGCCAAAAGAGAGACACAGCATAGGTGAGAGGAGGCCACCTGTTCTTCATCTAGCTATTCACACAAACCAATTGAAGAGGTACACTAGATTATCTTGATGGCCTTAGATCTTACACAGGTCTTCGAGTGAATTTATTTTGCTTTAATTTACTTTCCTGCATGTTATATGACCCCTTGTGATAGGGTCAAAGTGAAAGGTCACTAGTTTAAGAATGCTTAATATACTCCATAAACTGTCTGATTCAAATATCTTTATTGTTCAGCCAAACACAACTGATATCTACTACAATTATTTAAGATAAGAAACAGTAGGTCAACTGAAGGAAAAGCTGCGATGTCAAGTTATAAAACATTACTGCTCTTTAACACACTGACTGGGAAATGCAGAACCGTAGGGTGGGGTCTTGTTGCTGTCGGCTGCAACAGGACATGAGCTTAGCCTCCGTGGGCCTTTTACCAGAATGCTCTGCAGCACCTGACACATTGCTGGTACACCATCTCAAAGTCAGGGTCATTCCCTTAATAGGGATTTTCGATAACAAGTTGTTTGGGTGGATCATAGCTCCCAATTTTAGCCTTGCAGTTTTTAACTTGATTACATTTTCTATTCAAATCTCTCCAGTTGCTTTCATTCCTACATGGTATATAATCAAATATGGCCAAGTCTTCTTTGATAGTCTGCTGGGCCATGTGATTCATGGGCAAACCATGTTTCTCCATGCAATTTTCCTCTCTGTAATCTGGAGGGTTTCCTGTTTCATATGTGGATGTCACTGCATGGTCTAGCCTCCAAAACACTGAAACATTTTTATCATTACATGATTTCTGAAAATTGCTTCTACAAATGAGTAACTGATTGCAATGGGTGTATGCGTTACCCAGACACACACACAACACGGAGTTGGGCACCTGCTTGGCCATCTTCTCTCAAATTTTGCTTTATGCACTTTTGTAACTCACAACTTCATTAGGGCTCAATATTTTGCCAATATACAATTATCGTTTTCCAATTTAATGTTGTATAGTGTAAATCTACTTTATTGAATATTGGTATGACTCTTTTTGATTACTATTCTTATGTGTTTACCTGAAAAGTATTTGTCGTATTTGAATCATTGTGCTTTAGTTATTTCTCTTGTAGTCAGCATGCATTGTATTTCTGAATCCATTTATTAATCTTGTTTTTTAAAGGAGAATTTTTAACCATTGATAGTTATTATAATATAAATGTGTTTGATTTTACTTCTATGTCTTGTGCATTTCAAAATTTTTATAATGTTTAGCATTTTGTTACCATTATTATTACTAGAGGTACCTCCTACCTGAAGTTAAGCATTTTCTTTTAACTTCCAGTGGTTTTTTTTTTTTTTTAATCTATGATCGTCTTTCTTTACAACTTTATTGGCAAAAAGAAAAGGAAAGCTTTTAAACAATTGAACACAGGGCATTGTAGCTGATCCTGTCAGATAAAAGAAGTTCCATTTTAAATGTCCATCTAATTGTTCGGAGATATACAATACTGAATCTGCATATGCAATTTTTATGAAGTACAGTGCTCATATTTTAGGCAGTCTTCTGAACATACAAACACAAAAGAAATGAAATCACTCATTAAAAACTGTGTCAAATAACGGATATTTAAAATGCAAGTTTGTTGTTTCTGGTAATAGCACATACCCAAATGAAAACCAAAAGATAGAAAAGTGGATACACTTCTTACTTGGGTAGACAGTTACAACAATCAATCACTTTCTGCCATGACCACTGTGTTTTCAATTTATCATGAGCTACTCTGAACTTACCATGAGATGTAGCCAAAGTCAGAAGAGAAGAGACAAAGTCAGAAGAGAAGACAATATTCCTTTTTTGCAGGAGGGTAAGTCCTCCAGAATCAGCATGAGAAATAAACATCCTGTTAATTCTAGGTGGAAAAAAATTCTCGTAGTCAATTTCAACTCATGCTGAGCTGACTTAATTTTTTCATCGACTTGTTTGGTGTCATTCTCCTAAATCAAGTGTATTTAATTCCTTTTCTAGTTTATCTAAATTTTCTCCAGTGAACAGATTTTCATCAGCAAGAACAGCATCAACAGCTCCATTTTCCAGTCCTTCTCTTTGGTTGTCCTCTTCCAAGTCACTTCTTTCACCATTTTCAGCCCTACCTCCAGAAGCTTCGCTTAATTTGTTTTCATCTTTATCTGAAGTATATGTGCTGAATCTTTCAAGACTGGCTACAGTAATACCCGTTTCATCTGCATCTCCTGGGATGTACAGGCTTACATCTATGTCATTTACACTCACTGAATCATCAACCTCATCACCACCTGTTCCCTGGGTGTAGCAAGTATCAGCTGTTTCTTCATCATCATTATTGACCAGTTCAGGAAAAATTCAAACACTTCATGACCACAGATCACGAGTGCTTCCCTGCTTTGAAGTCAGCTTTCCTTCTTTCCGTATCTTGTTTAAGTTTATCAATCTTCTCTTGTCTTTTCCTTTTCTCCCAGGCAAGAAAAGATTCTAGAGTGATTTTGGTAACATTTGGACCTAGGGCAGAACACTCTCTTTCAATTAGATCTTATAATGAAATTTCATCTTCTTTCTGTTCTTTCTTTTCATCTTTTTTCAACACAAATCCAGGAGTAAGTGTATGACGATATATGCAAATATCACCCCCTCTAAGGAATACCCCAAACCAGCCATACATGCTGTTTTCAATAGCTTCAAGAAAATGCTTGCACACTGTTTGAGTTTTTTGGTTTTTTCTTTTCTGCCTTACTTGTTCACTACTTCTTCCAGCTTTTTTTTTTTTTTTTTTTTTTTTTTTTAACAAGACGGGGTTTCACCATGTTGGTCAGGCTGATCTTGAACTCCTGACCTCAGGTGATCTGCCTGCCTTGGCCTCGGCCTCCAAAGTGCTTGGATTACAGGTGTGAGCCACCACACCCAGCCCCAGCTTTTTCTCATCCCAATTATCTTTTTCAAGTTCTTCATTTCTTGCATCAATGTAAACGCTTTGCTTCTCACATTTCCCTCCAGAGTCAAATCATGGGAGAACTTACGTTTACCTCCTTTAGTGCAATGTCCTTGCTTGAAGAACGCACGTACCACAGACTTGGGATCTGCAGCTTGACTTATTTTTTGAGCAACTACAAGTTTGAACAGCTCATTTAGCTCCTGCAATTCTTTCTTCTTGTCATCTTTTTTCAATTTATTTTCAGTTTCACTCTGTGCTGACATGGATTTTGTTGACCAAACTTAACTTGATGTGTGACAGCCTGGATAAAATTCTGTTGCTTTGGTCCTTTCTTATTCTTCAAACCAAAAGTTTTGTCTTCAATAATCTTTCTCTGCTCCGGCTTTTTGCCCCCGGCCTGAGCCTGTTTCTTGGGGGGCATTGCGGAGACAGATGACACCGTCCAGACTTAAGTGCAGCTGAATACCATCAGGGGTTCTGGCCCTGCAGCAGGAGGGGGAACTGGCCTAACTCGCCACACCGCAGGGAAAGCGAGATGCTCCCAGTGGTTTTCTTTACGCTTAAAACTACATGCAACTCCATTTCTCTTTCAGAATTAACAGTGAAACTATATATTTATATCTCTCCTTATGTAGGACGACACTAAAATACCTTTTTTTTCCCTCCTCCCTTTCTTCCTCCTACTTAATCTTTGTTTACAGAATTTTAGACCCAGTTTACAGTTTCATTTTTTCTTAAAATCATGCATGGCTTCTCTAAGCTGTATATTTGCCATTCGCATTCCTTTATTTTTTCCTATCCATATCTATAGTTATAATTAAGACTGAATTCTATGCTCCAATTCTTTTAATGATTGTCGAATGTTTCTTAACACTACGATTCAGCCACTGTTCATTTCTTTATTTTGATGGATTTTTGATTAGCTAGAGTAGCTTCTTGAGCAACATATTTAATAAGTTGTATGATTTCTGAGACAGCATATCTGAGAATGTTTTCTATTGCCTTTATACATTAATTAAAACATATCTGTATATAATATTGTTGTGTCACAACTTTCCTCGTTAATATTGTTTGGAATTTGCTCCATTGCCTTCTTCCTATGTGTAATACAGTGGCGAGGTTTCACCTATTCATTTTCCTCTCCTCTTTCACTCTCTGTCTTATCCCCTCACAACTTTCTTTCTTCTCCCCTCTAGTCTTCATCTCCTTCCTCCTCCTTTCTCTGTTTCATTTATTCCTTCTCCTTCTCCTCCCCTTCTTTCTCTGTCCTTTTTACTCTCTTCCTCCTTTTTCTTCTCCTTCTCAGCCCCTTTCTTCTCACTTACCTCCTCCCTGCTTTTCTCCTTCTTCCTCCTCCTCCTGCTTTTCCTCCCCTTTCTTTTTCACTTTTTCCTCATCTCTTCTCTCCGCTTCCATTAATCCTCATACTGCTTCTTTTTCTTCCTCTCTTTTTGTTCTCCTTTTCCTTTTTCTGTTTTCTCTCTTTTTCCACTTTTTCTTTTTTTCTTTTGCTTTCGCCTTTGTAATTAGCCTTACTAATGTTATAGTGGAGCGAGCATAGAAAGTCAACACCAAGACAAAAATATGCCAAATTGCAGGGTCTTTTTTTTTTATCCCAGTAATAATGAACATGATTGCTGTAGAATTACCGTGTCAAGTTAAGACTTGAACCTGAGCTTGTGAGTACAGATGGAGACTGTGATATAAATTTAGATTCCCATTATCAAAACTGGCCTTAGTGGATTTTTTTTTTGAGTTTTTTGCCCCAGTGACAAAGTTTCATTTTCTAGCATTCTGATTGACACAGCCTCAACAACAGTAAGAGAATCCACTGTGTAGCTTTTTGTAAACTTTTGTTTCCTTGCATCACTATTATCTGCTATTTACTGACAAATTACTGTTGTTCAGAGACAAATGCTGGTAAACAATGATTTCTCCATATACTGTACCCTGCAGAGCTGTGAGGAACCTAGGCACTTTCCATTATTGCTGCTCTGAATTTCTTTGTCTCTGTAGATATAAGAGCAAATCCAATGAGATGATGCATTTTCAAAGTAAGATGAATTTGAGTCTTCCATTGCTGTTTCCCATTAATTTTCTCCCTCTACCCAAGAAACATCCCAGAGCCTAATAAGTAGGTAGAAGCATTTCCTGGTTCATGATACATGATTTCCTATAGTTTAAAAAAATTGCCTGTTCATTTCAGTAGGTATATGAAAAGATTAAGGATGAATGTCCGTTCTCTCTTTATAAATGTCTTTTCTAAGTTATCTTCAACTTATAAATTTTCACCTAATATAAAACTATTCAATAATGATTGTAATCTTCCCTGTCCATATAAATGTTCATCATTACTGTCTTAGTCTTAGGAAACTATACATCTTTTAAAAGACATAGACAATGCCAGCATCCAAGAGAACTGAAATCTCCTAAAGAGCAGAGATGCACTTATTAATTACTTTAAGCAATTTTTAGTTTTTTCATCTGGGGTGAGTATGTTCATTGAGGTATGTTCATTGAGGAGGAAACATGTCACTTTTGCTCACTAAGTATTCTCAAACCGCTGTGATTACTTTCCTTTCCTTTACAATTACTAATAGATGTTTACCTGCTATAATGATGACAGAAGAGTCATTTGAAAAAAGCAGCACTGGCAAGAGGTTAAACACTACAGGAACCTTTTAATAATGCCTTTAGGAAATGCATCATTAAATGCATTGATATCTGCATTTTGTTTAAAAATCCCATGTGAGTAGCATCCTACATTCAGAAAGGTCCTGTTTGGCCCAGAAGCTCAGGTTGGAAGGAGGAGGACAGTGGCATGACTAAGAAAGACAACAAGGTATAGTGGTCATGAGTGTACACACAGGAGCTTGACTGACTAGTTTCAGATCCTTTGTCTCTCACTTACTAGCTGTGTCATCTTGGAACATCACTTAAGCTCTATGTATTTCTCTTTTATTATCAATATATAGGGATAAGAATAGCATCTGTCTCACAGGCTTATTGGGAAGATTAACAACCTATATTAGAGTTGATAAAGTTGCCGGGCACAGAGAAAGGGCCATATATCTGCTAGATATTGTTGTTACTGTTGTTGACCAGGGCCTTCATAGTCAAAGGAACAGCTTTGAGATTTGGAGCCCCGGGCTGAAGAAAGGCAGCATGCCTGGGAGACGTGGGAGAGAAGATTGTGGTCTAGGAAGTAGGCAGCTCCATTTTGAAATTGTCACCACATAGCTGGATGGCATTAGAAACTATTCTGATGTTTAGTTGCTGTATATGTAAAATAGGGATGTTGGTATAAACTGTAATTTAAGATGTTTGCTCTTATTTTCACTGGAAACATCAAATTTGTAAACTAAAATAAGCAAATCCTTCTAACGGATAAATTATTGTGTTAAACTAATGAAAGATAGGCAATCTATAATTAGAGATTTGCTTTGTGTCCACAAATCTGCAGTTGTAGAGGAGAAAATAAAATGACTGAATTCACCAGAAATCTAATTTATCAGGAGGTAGTAATCCTTCCAATCACCTCAATCTAAAGAAATAAACTTTATTAACGTAAAATTTACTATAAACCTATGGTTTTAAATTTTGTATGATTTTTTGAAAATGTCTTTTGATAAACTGAAAATTTAGATGACCTTGGGTTTGGTGGTGACTTCTTTAATATAAGAATGAATGCATGATCCATAAAAGAAAACATTGTTTAGTTGGAATTTATTACAATTTAACACTTCTGTGAAAGACATTGTTAAGGGAACAAGAAGACAGGTCACAGAGTGGGAAAAAAATCTTTGCAAAACACATGTAAGGTAAATGACCAGTATCGAACATATACAAAGAAATCTTAAAACTCAACAATTAGGCTGGGTGCAGTGGCTCACACCCGTAATCCCAACAGATAGGGAGGCCAAGGTGGGAGGATCACCTGAGGTCAGGAGTTCTAGACCAGCCTGGCCAACATGGCGAAACCCCATCTTTACTAAAAATATAAAAATCAGCCGGGTATGGTGGTGCATGCCTGTGATCCCAGCTACTGGGGAGGCTGAGGTAGGAGAATTGCTTGAACCTGGGAGGGAGAGGTTGCAGTGAGCTGAGATCACGCCACTGCACTCCAGCCTGGGCCACAGAATGAGACTCTATCTCAAAAACAGAAACAAAAAAACCTGTTTAAAAATTGGGCAAAAATTCTGAACAGACACCTCATCAAAGATTTACAGAACACAAACAAACATGAAAAGATGCTCAACATCATGTCATTAGGAAATGCAAACTAAAACTGTGAAACATCACTGTGCACCTGTTAACAAAACTACAGTCCCAGATACAAATAGCACCAAATGCTGGTGAAGACACGAAGCAGCAGAAGGTCTTATTCATGCTGTTACAGCCACTTTGGAAGACAGTTGGCAGTTTCTTACAAAACACAGGATATTCTTACCCTATAATACAACAATTACGCTTCTGGTATTTACCACCCAAAACTGAGAATATATGCCCACACAAAACTCTTTACACAAATGTTTATAGCAGTTTTATTTATAATTTTTAAAACTTGGAAGAAACTAAATTATCTTCTACCAGGTGAATAGATAAATTGTCTGTGGTACATCTAGACAATGGAATGTGATTCAGTGCTTAAAAAAATGAGCTATCAGGTTGAAAAAACATGGTGGATACTTGACTGCACCTTGGTAAGTGAACATTTTATAATAAAAAGAAAAATGGCCAGGCGAGGTGGCTCACACCTGTAATCCAAGCACTTTGGAGGCCAAGGTGGGTGGATCACCTGAGGTCAGGAGTTCAAGACCAGCCTGACCAACATGGTGAAACCCTGTCTTAAAAAACAATAAAAATAAATAAAAATAAAGAAATATGTGTTGATTTTTAATAACACTTATGTCAAGATCTTGGAAGATATATTTGTGGGTAAACTGGGGAAAATATGAACTGGGCAGGGCTACTGTGGATCAATTGCTCTTTGAAGACTGAACTTAAATTCTGTTTATACGTGAATCATTGCCATTTTGCATGTGAGCCTTTCATTCTTTTAATTGATATGTGCATAGTGACATTGAACAGAAATCATAAACAGTTCGATATGATCTGAATTTATCTGACAGTCTTGTTTTTTTTTATTTTTTGATAGCACAGTGTTTTAAATTTTTAATTTGTTATTTTGAGTGGTACCTGAACTCTCCAGATTGCCCTTGGTATTATCTGTTTTTTATTTTTGTCACCTGCTGGCTTTATACTCTCACATACTCACCTTACACCATCAAGCCATTCACATTAGTAACTTCTGACATAGATGATCTGAATGACCCTTTGCAAGTTAGTGGGTGCGGTAAATCCTTGCTATTCAAAGTGGAGCATATAGACCAGCATCACTGGCGTAAGTGAAGTCTCAGGCCTCACTTCAGATATCCTGGATCAGAATCTGTAGTGACTAGATAAATTTAAGTGTTTTTAATCCACAATAATTTTTAGAAAGCAGTGCCTCTGCTTAGGAAAAAAAGAATCTATAAAAATTCAGTAGCCTGAAGTGATTGGCTGCCTCTAACAAAATACATTTTAACAGAGCTACATATCAGTTCCTGCCTTCAGGACACGACAAACTGGAAAAGGAAGGTGGTTTATATTAATGGGACTCATGAAAAAGAAATTGTGTGAATTTCTCTGCATGTTATGATAAAGGAACAAGTGTAGGACTAGTATTCCCATTATTAATAACTATAAAATGGGGAAATATGCTATATGTAAACATTTAAAACACAAAAGGCACAGATAGATTGAGACAGAAGGTAAAGATCTACCACGTAAACAGTAAGCGTAAGAAAGCTGGTGAGGCTATATCAGTATCAGACAGAGTGGACTTTATGCCATAGACTATTACATAGGATAGAGGATCATTGCATAATAACAAAAGGAACAAATTCACCAGAGAGACAACATATCTAAAGATTGATGCATTTAATAATGGAGCAACAGAGTTTATGAGGTAAAATTTGACAAATATACTGGGATCAATCGAAAAATCTAATATAGTCAAAATTTAACTTCATTCTCTTAAAAACTCATATAACAACAAAAAAAAATTAAGGCTTTAGAAGATCTACACAACACTCTCGGCTAACTTCACATAATTGTAATTTATAGAACACTACACTCAAAAGTTGCAGAATACACAGTTTTTTAGTGTGCATGAAACATTCACCAAGAATCATCATGTTTTTGAGCTATAGAGTTAAATCGCAGTACATTTAAAAAGAGTAAAATCGCCACACCTTTCGGTCCTCTGCGGCCGCCGTAGCTCCCCACTCCTCGGCAGAAACCAGAAACTGGGACTCTCTGCAACTCAACTTTCGGGTGACCAGGAAGAGGTATTCCGGAGAGAGCCTTCGCTCCCGCTGCGCTGCCAGGGCGTGTTTACTTCACCTTCACTTCTGTTTCTCCCACGCCCAGTGCAGCTCCAGCCAGACACTCCTCCCGAGCCGGCTCTCGTCTCTCCATTAAGAAGTCTCCCCCCAGCCGTGGCCAAGGTTTTCCTTGTTGTGATGGCCACCAAGCTCGTGCTCCAGGGAGCGAAGGCGAAGAGGCAAGATGGAAAGAAAGGATCAAGGAGTGAGCTGAAGCCACTGTCACCGAGAACTCTGCCTTGGAGTCTGGCATCGTGAAGAAGTTATCCTGAGTCAATGTGAGATTGTTTACTCTATGAATTTGCTGGGAGGAAAGAACTTATCGTCTGAAAACTTACCTTATGATGAAAACTCAAATAGGAAGAAGAAAAAGAACAAAGAAAAGAGAAAAAGAGAACAGGATGAAGAAACCCAGCTTGATACTATTGCAGAAACCAGTTTAATACATGCTGTACATGGGCCCTGTGAGACAGGCCCACTGCCCACGGCCAGGAAACCCGAGGGCAGAGCACCCTGCAGCCCATGTCCAGCCCTCGGGCACTCGGGAAGGAAAGAGCAAAGGGCATCAAGTTCATAAAGAGAATAAAACAGGATCGGGCGAGCCCAGACCAGCGAGCCTCCAGCCGGTGTTTGTCTGCGGTGGCTGCTGGGCTCACAAACTCTTCTCAGTGTGGGCCAGACCTGCGGTGATGCCAGCCAGGTCCACAGCCTTGACCAGCATGAGGTAGGTATGGGGTGGACGCGGTGGAGATTGGACAGCAGCTCAGAGAGGAGCAGCAGGTGCTTCTCCATCTCCCTGGGGCCCACTGCCGCCAGCACCTGCCCCCCGTCCCCGCACAGGCCACCTCTACACTGAGGGCCCGCTTGTGCTGATACACAAAGACGCCACGCAGTGCCGGGGCCTGTCTGGCAGCCGCTCCAGCCCCTGCGGCCTGGCTCGTGCTCTGGGCACAATGTGACCTGCGCCACCTGCTTCTGTCTCAGACTGCTTAGGCAGGTCCTGAGACATCCACTGCAAGGCGCCCAGAGGGATAGCGGGTAGGGTGGCCGGCAGTGCTAGCCTGGGGGACACTGGGCTGGGGGACTCGGGGCTGCTGGGCTCCACTGATCGCAGGGCTTGTTAAGTCAAAGCCTTCTCCCTCCTGAGCTACATCAGACTGGGGCCCCGGGCTGAAACCTTTCGCGTGGCGGTGAGCTGCTCGGTGACGGGCAGCTGGGGCAGCGCAACTGGCTCGATGTCCAGCACGTCATCCACGTGGACACGCGAGCGCCAGAGGCTCGGAGGGTTCGTGGGCACCGCCCTGGAGGGCTCAGTGAGGACAGGAAGGCCTCGTGGTGCTCCTTGACTCGCCCGACCATCTCTTGGCTGAAGAGAGAAGGCGCGAGGCTTGAGTTGAAGGCTGCTCCCCTGGAGTCCTGGTCCAGCCCCGGCTTTATGGTGCCCTGGGAACTTGGGAACCGGACCCCCTGACACAGTCCTTGAAGGTGGGGTCCTTCCGTCCTGGTGGAAACCTTGAAAGGCAACCTCCACGGTTCTGAGGTGGCCACACTGCGCTCCCCAAAGCGCTTGAGCATCATGTCCCGGACACCCTGGGTGACCTCGGTGAAGGTCGTCATCTTGCAGCCGTTGTGGAGCGTGCCCACAACGGTGTCCACGCTGCGGAACATCTTGGCGGCAGCAGCCTTGGCGGGCAGGGCGGGGCGGGGCGTGAAAGCAAAGGGAAGCCGGCGCCTTCTCGCCCGTTGGCGCCTTTGGGCCCCACGGCTTGTGGGCCTCTGGCGCGTAGGGCTCCCCAGCATTCTGGGCACCGGGCCTCCTGCCCGCACGACGTGAGCTCAGACAGGGTGAACTTCCAGGCGCCTTGTCTGGCTGGGCTGCCAGGCGGGGCAGCTGATCTGCTGAGAGGGTGGCTTTCTTCATCTTTTTGCCCGCAGGATAGCGGGCTGGGAGGCCAGGGGCCTCGTTGACCCGGGGCTGGAAACCGCATCTGCCCACTGTCGCCCCCTCCTGCACCTGTCATCCCGGTGGCGCCCTGACGTCGGACGAGCAGCAGGCATGGCTGCAGCAACGTGTCCTGGCGCAGGCGGCGGTGGAAGGCGGCCTCCTCCCGTGGGTCCCGTGGCCCCAGAACCAGGGCCGCGGCCAGCACTGCCCACACGTCCCCTATCTCGTCTGGGGGCGGCTAGACCGGAGCAAGTTTCCAGTCGATGGGCCCCACGGAGACGCGCATGCCGGGCTCGGGATCCGTACTCAGGCGCTGCAGCACCGCGCCTTTCAGCAGCAGCTGGGACTCCTGCAGCAGCGCCTCGGGTGGGATGCTGGGGCCGGGGATCCTGGCGGCCGAACTTCTGCTTCTTGTCTTGGCCCCTGCTCCTCTTGTTGTTGTTGAGTCTTTGTCACTCTGCCAGGAAAAGCATCCAGGCATCCCTGACGTCGATACTGCCTGCGCGCTCACCCGGGCTCAGGGAAGGGCGGTTCTCCCCAGGGCCTGCTGTAGACTCACTAGGCTCAGGGAAGCCAAGGACCGCAGCGGGGCCAGCAGGCCCATAGAGTGGAGGAGTAAGGCGGGCTTTGCAGGGCAGCGGGCCGGGACCCTGCGAGTGGCGGGTCAGTCTGCGCTCCAAGCTCAGCCTCTTGGATTTCCCCGGATCTATGGCTTATAATGCACGTGAATCCCATGCCTCGCGCGCACATCACGGTCACCGCCCCCGACCTGCTCTCACTCGCGCTGCAGCGGAGGGTGTGTTGGGAAGAGAGGGGCGCAGACAGAGAAAAGCGCCAGGAGGGTGAAGATCTTTTCATAAGCTTTTCATCTGTATGCCATATCTGATGGGATCCTCTTCTTTTGTCCATTTACTAATTGGATTAGTTGATTTCTTTTTTTTTCTTTTTTTTTTCTTTTTTTTTTTTTTCAATTTTATACCAGGGGAAAGCGCGAACGCAGTCCCCCACTACCACGAATTATGCAGGCGAGTTTCCCGTATTTGGGGAAATCGCAGGGGTAAGCACATCCGGAGTGCAATGGATAAGCCTCGCCCTGGGAAAACCACCTTCTTGATCATGGTATCTCCCCTGCCAGGTTGATTTCCTATTGTTGTAAGTGTTTTTTAATGAATGCAAGAGAGGTGTTTTGCAAATATTTTCTCCCTGTCTGTGGCGTGTTTCTCCATTCTTTTAATATTTCCTTTCCCGGAGAAAAAGATTTTATTGTAACAAAGTCACACCAATGTCTTCTTTCGTGGTGGAAATTTGTCTTTTGTGTACTTTAGTGTTGTACCTACAAAACCCAAAGTTACCTAAATGTCTGTTCCTTTTGTTATTTTACAGAAGTTTTACAGCTTTCTGATTTAAATTTAGGTCTAAAAAGTGAACTTATAAAGTAGAGAGTAGAAAGATGATTACCAGAGGTTGTGTTGCCTGGGAGAAAATGGGAAGTTGTTCACAGGTGCAAAGATTGAGTTAAACAGGAGAAATATGTTTTGAAATCTATTGTACAGCAGGATGACTATAGTCAATAATAATGTATTATATATTTCAAAATAACAAAAAGTAAACTTCAAATGTCTAACTACAAAAATAAAATTAAGATGATTAAAAAAGTAAAATCGTACATAGTGTGTTCTATCCCTAGAATTAATTACGTTAGAAATCAATAAAAATAATCCAGAAGCTTTACAGGGAAATATAAATGACACAATGTAGACAAATATTGCTGAAGTATTAGCCAAATATTATCAGCTAAAATAGTGCTTAAAGGAAAGTTTATAGCTTTGAATGCCTATATTAGAAACAAAAAAAAAGAGTTTTGCTTAAACTCACGATTCTTAGTTTTCTTCTTAAGAAGAAAAATAAAGACAAGCTTAGTTCAATGTAATCTGAAAGAAAAAATAGAATACGTCTAACAACTTAGAAAATTAACAAAGCTTAAAGTTGGTTATTTAGTAATTTTAATAAAGGTATTAATCCTCAAGCAAGACTAACCAAGAAAAACAAGAGAAAATGGAAATTGGGCATGCCCTGTCTCTGCTTGGGTGTATTTAATTTCATCTCCCAGTGGGCTTCTGTCTGCTTCTTGAACATCGTGAATAGTCTTCTGCTCTTCTTCGTGTAAGTTAGTCCACATTTGTGAACACCCTTCTCTCTGCATTTTCACCTAGCCAATTTCACTCATCCTTCAAGTGACTGCTCAGATGTCACCTCCTCAGAATGGCCTTCCTAGATACACCTCAATTTAAATTACCTTTCTCTATTTTTTCTATGTCATAGGCCCTATACTTTATTTCATAGCAGTTATTACACTGTGCAGTTATGTACTTATATGCTTTCTTTTTGTGTAATATGCACCCATATCATAGACAATAAACTTCATGGAGCCAAGAACTGAATTTGTATTTCCCCTATTTTATAATCAATGCTTAGCACAGTGCCTCACAGTGTATATACCCTATACATAAGTTAATTGGATTACTTAATTACTAAAGGCAGACTTGTGCTTTATGGTCCACATATAGAGAATTAGGAACATTGGGTAGGGTAGTTCGAGATAAAGCTTAACTCAGTGGATAAAATAAAGTCCTTTCTTGGCGGCAGTCATGTCTGAAGATGAATAAACACCCCTGTGAGGTGATGGATTGCGTATCCCTGAGCTGTGTCCATAATAGCTAGGAAGCCATGAATGTCTCCTATAAACTCTGAATTCATGTATTTTGTGCTCCCTAGTCCTTGGGTTACAGGCTGTTTACCGCTCTGCCATGCAGAGAGGTGGTGGCTTGGTTTTTCTGTTTGGCTGGTTGGTTTTGGTTTTTCTTGTTTATTTATTTTAAGATTGAGGACAATTGCTTATGTCAGGCCTACACATCAGTATCCTACTGGGCAAAGTGTTGACAGGGCACCTTTTTGTAAAGGTCAAATTGGAGATTTCCCACATCTTTAGATTTTTTTAACTTCTTTTTATTCTTCTATTGCTCCTTTATCCAGAGATCCATTAGAATTGTGTGAAATGCAGTCTGCAGTTTATGTACGGTTTCACTTTGAACAGTGAGATTCATGAATTGATAGCATCCGCATTTTATAGCTGTGATAAGTCATCCAAATGCACAACCTGGCTGTGAAACTTGTATTCCTGTTCAGGCTTATGCATCCACAGTATAGTAGTAAGAATTATACAATTCAGCAAAGCTAGGTTCCAAAGGGGCAAGTGTGTTCTATAACTCCCATGATGGGTGCACACCCACTTCTCTCATTTCACATCCAGGACTATAGCATCTGGTTGTCAAACATCAAGGGGATTGAGTCCAGCCTTCTGCAGTAGATGCTGAGTTCTTAAGGAAGGTAAGCCTGAAACTTTTCTTGTATGGGGTGGTTTTTACATTAAATCCTAGGGTTCATTTTACAATTCATTATTTTTAACCACTGCTGTGTGTTAAAGTAATATGAGAATGTGATTGTTTTTCTCTGGTTACATATCTATTTCTTTGTCTAATTCAATATGTCAAATAAATGAGTGCATCTAAAAAAAAAAAAACAGAAAAAAGTAAAAAATGTGCTTACTCAATACACTGTGTATAAAAGATGGCCCTCCTCTAGGAATAACCTAAAGTTGACATATTCAAGGTGCTGGAAAACCCCAAATTAGTATTTCTCTTATTTCCTATATACTTTTAAAATTTTAGTGGACTTTATTTTTTAAATAGTTTTAGGTTTACAGAAAAATGGAGTGGAAATGAATAGAGTTCCCATATATTCATCTTTTATTCCCCCATTTTCCCCTATGGTTATTATTTTTTATTTATATTAATTTAAGGGGTACAAGCGCAGCTTGGTTACATGAATATATTGTGCAGTGATGAAATCTGGGCTTTTAGTCTTACCATCCCTCAAGTAATGCATATTGTACCCATTAAGTAATTTCTCATTGTCACCTCCCTCCTACTCTCCCACTTTTCAGAGTCTCTAGTGTCTATTATTTCACTCTCTTTGTCCATGTGTACATATTATTTAGTTTTCACTTACAACTAAAATGAATATGTGGAATTGACTTTGTGTTTCTGAGTTATTTTACTTAACAGTAATGTCCTCTGGTTCTATCAGTGATACTGCAAAATATATGATTTCATTTTTTTTTTACAGCTGAAAAATATTCCACTTTATATATACCACATTTTCCTTGTCCAGTTACCAGCTGATGGCCATTTAGGTTGATTTTGTATCTTTGTTATTGTGAATGGCGCTGCAATGAACGGTTATCTTTTTGGTATAATGATTTATTTTCCTTTTGTTAGATATCCAGTAGTGGGATCAAATGGTAGTTCTATCCTTAGTTCTTTGAGAAATCTTCATACACTTTTACATAAAGGTTGTACTAATTAATTTACATACATTCCTGCCAACAGTATGTAAGTGCTCCCTTTTCTCCACATCCTCACCAACTTGTTACATTTGTCATTTTAGTAATAGCCATTCTTAGTGGTGTAAGACGGTAACTCACTATGGGTTTAATTTACATTTCTCTGATAATTGGGGATGTTGAGCAGTTTTTCTGGTTTGTTGGCCATTTGTATGTTTTCTTTTGAAAAATGTTTCTTCATTTCCTTTGCCCACTTTTTAATGAGATTCTTTGTTTTGTTGTTGAGTTGTTTGAGTTCTTTGTAAATTCTGAAAATCAGTCACCTATTGGATGCATGGTTTGCAAATATTTATTTTCTCCCATTTTGTATGTTGTCCATTCACTCTGTTGAGGTCTTAGACATAAATTATTTGCCTAGACCAATGTGTGGTTTTCCCTCGGCTTTTTTCTAATATTTCTGTAGTTTCAGTCTTATATGTTAGTCTGATTTCACTTGAGCTGATTTTTGTATATAGTAAAAAATAAGAATCCAATTTCCTTCTTTTGCATATGGCAATACAATTTTCCCCACATCATTTATTGAAAAGTGTGTGTCCTCACCAGAGACAGCCATCAAAGCCCACGTGTCCCAGGAATGGGCCTGCCTCTGTCTCCCTGCCTGTTCAGTCATTGTCCAAAAGCAGCCTCCAGGAAACATGACCTCAAGAATGGATTTCAGATTGCAGCAGCTGGGGCCTCTGATCTTAGATGGCCTGTGAGCATGTTCCTTTGCCTGTCCCAGCACACGCCTGCCATGCTCTCAAATGCTCAAAATTCATTTATGTTCAAAGTCATAAAATATTAGAATGATACTTCCATGATCTTACTCAGACACATCAGCAGTGTAATGGTTTTTAAAAAGGCATTTTCTCATTCAGATTTTCCTAATCAATAATATATTTAAGTTAAGTTATTATAGCCTGCATTTTTCACTTCCAGCTCAATATAGCTGTTTTCATTTTGAAGGAGAAAAGCTATGCTAGTATTTAGCCTGTCTGTTGTCCTGGCCACTTGGAGAGGAGTTGGGGAACTTGCTGAGTGAGACTCCCATTGCCTCGAGTGAGAGGAGCTTGTACACATTCTTAATTTGCTAATCCGGCCTTTTTGCTAAAAAACATTGCTTGCCAATTATCTCAATTTATAATTCTCCTAAGATTGAATTACTCCATATCTCCAAATAACGAGCATTTTTCCATTTGTTAGAGACACGTGCCTAAGTTTATTGCTTCAGGAATTATCATTTTTACTGTCCTGCCTCTTGTATTTATCTAATATGTTAGATCATTTCCACCAGCATATAAGCATGCTCTAAAGCCTCCTATGCTTAGGGCAAAAGTCTTTCTTACACCCATGCTTCCTTCTAGCTAGTGTCCCATTTCTGTGATCTCCTTTAAGAGTGGAATCCTGAAACATCTGCCTCTTGCTCCTGTTCCCACTCCTTCCCTTTCATTTTCCCTTTAATTTGCCCCAACCTGTCCACCATCCACCTGACACTGGCCTTGTCAGGGACATCATGTCTTCCATTGCCAAACTCAGGGGTTAATCTGGTCCCCATTTATCCAACATCTGCATATCACAAAGCGTCATGTGATCACTGTCTCTTTCTTGAAACCCTTCATTTTGTGCTGAGGGCACTATCTTTTTGTTTTATTTGTATAAATTTAAGGGGCACAAGTGTAATTTTGTTACATGAATATATGGCATAATGCTGAATCTCGAGCTTTTAGTATAGTCATCGCCCAAATAATGAACACTGTACCCAATAAGTAATATTTCATCATCCGTCTTCCTGCAACCCCGCTCCTTCCGAGTCTCCAGTGTCTGTCATTCCACACGCTATGTCCCTGTGTACACACTAGTTAGCCTTTTCTTTCCTTTGTCCTTCTGTAGCTGCTGCTTCTGGTTCTCTCTAATCCAGATCTGCCCCTCTCATTCGTGACTTGTTTACCCAACTGAGCACTCAGCATCACCAGCATCTCTACTTGGCAATCTACTGGGCATCTCTAATTTGTGAATAAACCTCAACTGATCATCCCCCCTCCCCCCATTTCCAGAACAAAACAACTTATTCCTTATTTAATTTTCCTCCTCTTGGTAAATGACAACACTGTCCTTCTAGCTGTTCAGGCCAAATACCTTAGAGTCATTTTCTACTCCTTCCTTTCTCTTATACCCTATGTCCAATGCAGCAGCACACTCTGATTCTACGTTATAAATATCCAAAGTCAGGCAGCTTCTCCTCCATACCACTGTTTCCTTCCCAGATTAAACCTTCATTTTCTCTTCTATTATCTCATATTGCAAACATCCCATTGCAGGGTTTTTGTAAACGCAATGTCTAATCCATTGTGTGCCCCACACAAGGAGGACCTGTGTTTTTCTGAGCTGTGACTTGTATTTGTGGAGCACGTACTGCACTCTGCTAGGATTTAGAGATCTGGTTTCTGCAAACATGCTCAGTCCCCACCGATAGGTACAGATGACGTTGGGATGCCAGCCATTTTTTTCTTTGAGGGACAACATTTCTCAGAATAACTGAACAGACTCCCCGAGGAATAGGATAAAGGAGTGGATCTTGGGCCAAAGCAAGTGGTGGTATAAAGTGAAGTTCATCACCCCAGGTGTCATGTGCGGCGTGGATCCACAGATCACCTGATGGTCTGATAACAAACAAACAGGCAGCTCCTAGATAAGGTGCGCAGAGTGAGCATGCACGGGTAAGAGGAAGGCCGCTGGTGTCTCCCTCCAGGCCTGTGCCACCAAACATCCTTCTTGTAATGCCACCATGATGAAGAGTACAGTTAAAATCATACTCAGCGATGCAGCTTAACAGCTTACTAACCTTTACCAAATCACCCTGTTAAGGTGTCTAAACACCAGCTGCAGTACGAAGCACATAGTACAAGAGTCGATAGTGGTATGAGACATATGGCCATGATTGCTAATGTCATTTCTTAACATGCTAAAGACATCTCTGGGCCCTCTGCACATGCTGTGGGGCATTCAAATAAATACTGAGCTGTTACTGGGTTATCGACGGTGCAAGAGATATGACCTAAGAAGAGAATCTAGAAATCTGTAGCAGCTATGCTAGTTTTTTCATAAACTAACTCAGTTTTGCCCTGAATTAGTTTATCAGATTCTCCCACAGTGAATGTAGTAGATGGAGTATTTCCCTGCTATGAGTTTGATGTGTCCTGTGTGTCTCTCCTGGTTTAGAAGGAGACTGATTCACCACTTAAAATCTTGGGATTAAACTAAAGTCAGTGTTTGAATGAATTGTGTCATTTTAATGAGATTATGTACCTGTACCATGCAAATCAGGAGGTGAAATTCAGGCTCACTACCTCTCAACATATTAGGAGTCAGGAGAAAGTTCAGTAGAATCAATTTTCCTCTCTGAAGTTAGGCAACTGTGAATCACTTGATGTTGGAAGCCATTATCCTCAGCAAACTAATGCAGGAACAGAAAACTAAACATTTCTCAAAGGGAGCTGAACAATGAGAACACATGGACACAGGCATGGGAACAACACTGGGTCTGTTGAGGAGAGTGGATGGCGGGAGGAGAACATCAGGAAAAATAGCTAATGCATGCCAGGCTTAATACCTAGGTGATGGATTGATTGATAGGTTCAGCAAACCACCATCGCACACATTTACCTGTATAACAAGGTACCTGCACATCTTTTACATGTACCCCAGAACTTAAAATAAGTAATAATAAAGCTTCCATGGCCATCAGTGGTCGGTCAGGAGAAGAGTGTGTCTCAGGTGTCCCACAGAGCAGCAAACTCCCCACCCACTGCATTCAGCTGGCCTTCTCACGTGTTTGCCTGTTAGAGTTTGCTGCTTCTTCAGTCTGACTGTATCTGGCAAGGCAGAGAGTGGGCAATGCACTTCAGACACGTTTCACTTGAGTATGCACTTTCCTGACCACTTGACCCTTATGTAATGTTATGACCATTGTCTAGTATAGTGACCACACATCATGATGTGGTGGATAAAAGAGTTCCGGCCCTGGCACCAGACAGCCTAGCTTCAAATTTGTCTCTGCTGTGTGACATTAAAAAAAGTTATGTAAAGCCAGATGCGGTGGCTCACACCTGTAATCCCAGCACTTTGAGAGGCTGAGCCAGGTGGATCACGAGGTCAGGAGATCGAGACCATCCTGGCTAACATGGTGAAACCTCATCTCTACTAAAAATACAAAAAATTAGCCAGGCGTGGTAGCACGTGCCTGTAGTCCCAACTACTTGGGAGGCTGAGACAGGAAAATTGCTTGAGACTGGGAGGTTGCAGTGAGCATCATTGCACTCCAGCCTGGGCAACAAGAGCAACCATCTTATCATTGACAAACCTGACAAAAACAAGCAATAGGGAAAGGATTCCCTTTTTAATAAATGGTGTTGGGAAAACTGCCTAGCCATGTGCAGAAAGCAGAAACTGGACCCCTTCCTGACACCTTACACTAAAATTAACTCCAGATGGATTAAAGACTTAAACATAAGACCCAACACCATAAAAACCCTAGAAGAAAATCTAGGCAAAACCATTCAGGACATCGGTGTAGGCAAGGACTTTATGACTACAACACCAAAAGCTTTGGCAACAAACCCAAAATAGACATATGGAATCTAATTAAACTCCAGAGCTTCTGTGCAGCAAAAGAAACAATCATTAGAGTGAACTGGCAACCAAGAGAATGGGAAAAAATTTTGCAATCTACCCATCTGACAAAGGGCTAATATCCAGAATCTACGAAGAACTAAAACAGATATACAAGAAAAAAACAAACAAACCCATTCAAAAGTGGGCAAAGGACATGAACAGTCATTTTTCAAAAGAAGACATATATGAGGCCAACAAACATATGAAAAAATGCTCATCATCACTGATCATTAAAGAAATGCAAATTAAAACCACGCTGAGATACCATCTCATGCCAGTCAGAATGGCGATCATTAAAAAATTTGGAGACAACAGATGCTGGAGATGATGCGGAGAAATCGGAAAACTTTTACACTATTGGTGGGAGTGTAAATTAGTTCAACCATTGTGGAAGACAGGGTGGTGATTCCTCAAGGACCTAGAAATAGAAATTCCATTTGACCCAGCAATCCCATTACTTGGTATATATCCAAAGGACTATAAATCATTCTACTATAAGGACACATGCACACGAATGTTCATTGCAGCACAGTTTACAATAGCAAAGACCTGGAACAAACCCAAATGACCATCGATGATAGACTGGACAGGGAAAATATGGCACATATACACCATGGAATATTATGCAGCCATCAAAAACGATGAGTTCGTGTCCTTTGTAGTAACACGGATGAACCTGGAAACCATCATTCTCAGCAAACTGACGCAAGAACAGAAAATCAGACACCACATATTCTCACTCATAAGTGGGTGTTGAACAATGAGAACACATGGACACAGGGAGGGAAGCATCACACACTGGGGTCTGTTGGGGGAGAAAAGGGGAGGGACAGTGGGGGGTGGGGAGTTGGGGAGGGATGGCATGTGGAGAAATGCCAGATATAGGTGATGGGGAGGAAGGCAGCAAATCACACTGCCATGTGTGTACCTATGCTACAATCTTGCATGTTCTTCACATGTACCCCAAAACCTAAAATGCAAAAAAATATATATATATTTTAAAAAATCTGGAGATAACAGATGCTGGAGAGGATGTGGAGAAATAGGAAAACTTCTACACAGTTGGTGGGCGTGTAAATTAGTTCAACCATTGTGGAAGACAGTGTAGCGATTTCTCAAGGACCTAGAAATAGAAATTCCATTTGACCCAGCAATCCCATTACTGGGTATATATCCAAAGAATTATAAATCATTCTATTATGAAGACACATGCACATGTATGTTTTTGCAGCACTGTTTACAATAGCAAAGACCTGGAACCAACCCAAATGCCCATTGATGATAGACTGGATGAGGAAAATGTGGCAAATATACAGCATGGAATACTATGCAACCATAAAAAATGATGAGTTCGTGTCCTTTGTAGGTGCATAGATGAATCTGGAAACCATCATTCTCAGCAAACTGACACAAGAACAGAAAGTCAAACACTGCATGTTCTCACTCATAGGTGGGTGTTGAACAAGGAAAACACATGGACACAGGGAGGGGAGCACTACACACTGGGGTCTCTTGGGGGGGACTATGGGAGGGACAGCAGGGAGTAGGGAGGTTGGGGAGGGATAACATGAAGAGAAATGCGAGATGTAGGTGATGGAGGGATGGTGGCAGCAAACCACATTGCCATGCATGTACCTGTGCAACAATCCTGCATGTTCTGCACATGTACCCCAGAAACTAAAGTGCAATAATATATACATTTACTATATATATATTATTGTAATAATATATATAATATATAATGTATACATATATATTATATATCATTATGTATATTTATATAATATATGCATTTATAATATATTTATTATATGTCATAAATAATTATTTATGTATAATAAATACAAAAATGAATATACTATGTATTATTATATAAATATATATTATATAAATATATAATAAATATATATATTATGTAAATATATATATTATTGCACTTTAGATTCAGGGGCACATATGCAGAACATGAAGGCATTGCACTTTAAGTTCTGGGGTACATGTGCAGAACATGCAGGATTTACCATATTGGAATTTGCTGTAGAAAGCTTGTTAGAGAAAAAAAAAAGTTGTACATTTATAAGATGGATAGAATTGTCCCTTAAATATAAAAGTATTATTAGCAATCAAGGCACAATAAGAAATATTATAGATGGGAACTTGAAATAATGGAAAAGCACATATGGATTAAAAACAATTACATCGTATCTGGACAAAAGAGAATTGAAATGAAGAGAACTTTGATATGGTGCATAGGAGCCATAAGAAGTCTACAGATCCACGTCTG
The DNA here is from genome assembly GCA_004027835.1 of Alouatta palliata. Classification (NCBI taxonomy): domain Eukaryota; kingdom Metazoa; phylum Chordata; class Mammalia; order Primates; family Atelidae; genus Alouatta; species Alouatta palliata. The sequence continues at coordinate 34,546 of PVKV010009672.1, read as the reverse complement.
ATTTATTTGACAGAGGAAACTGAAGCCTGTGAAGGTTAAAGATTCACCTGTCACAGCTAGTTAATGGCAAATGCTGGGCAAGAATGTCTTCTTTCTCTTAAGAAATGATTTTTTTATGATTTTAAAAGTAGTATATGCTTGTTATTTGGTATTTCATTATTCAGTTCCCCCTTTGGCATGTAACTGAATATGTGTTATTTCCTAGATTGTGTAATTATCAGGAAGTATCAAGAGGATATAGTACTTCACCTTGTTTTTATAAATGAATTAAAACTAATACATCCTACATATTATGTGATTACCTGTGGTTTGTCTTATGAGAGACGTCTGAGATTCCTAAATAGCCATTGGAAGGATAGTGTTTCTCCAATCCTTAAAGATTTTTTCCTTCCTTTGACTTGGATATGGCTATCTGCCAAGTAAAGACAGTTACAAATCCTATTAAGCAAAGGTTGTAAATGTGCTTTAAGAGCATATGAGCTTCCCTGTGTGGAGACACCACTAAGTGTTTTTAGTTAATAATGATTTAATCTCTTCCTGTGTAATAGGCAAAGAAATTAACAAAATCTCTCCCTCCAAAACGAAAGTGAAAGCGACTCCAAACTTCTCTTTCTCCCCCTCAGATAATTCGCATGACCAGCAGACTTTCCATCACTTACTGTTTTCTGGGTTAACTTGAAGGTCTAAATCTCCCAGATGATGTGGTTTTGGATCTACTCAACTTAAAATGTTTTTTAGGAATGCAATCTCATGAAATATAACCTAGTATAGGATGGGTAAACTAATTCACAGACATAGAGTAATTCATATAGGTGGCAGCACATGTGAATATTCAATTAGTTTTACTATCTGATTCTTACAGGAGGAAATGAATTAACATTATCCCCACTTCAAAACTGGACTGGTCATTTTATATGCAGGTTCTATTCTTTATGTCTGCCAAAAGCAAAGAAAGCCGTATGTTCTCTTAGGGACTTTTTTCAGGTGTAGGGAAATTGGCTTTAGGGTCATTTTCTGTCACTTTCCTTAATGGTCTTAAACATGTGCATAGCTGTATGCTAATAAAGTACAGACATTCAAAATGATTATATTGATTTATTATATAATGATATAATATATCAATCAATATATCAATTTATTATATAATTGATATAATATATCAATTATATAATTGATATGTTATATAATTATGATTTATTATAATTCAAAATGATCAATATCTGATTAGTATCAGATCAATCATGTGAAAAAGATTCTAGAAGACTTTCTAATCCCCAAATTATTTTGCTTATATTCCAACTATATAAAATAAATTCTCCTCATTAAATCCTCATTTACTGTTCCCTGTAAATAACCTGACCATTAATTTAAAAGTCATTCCTTCAAAACTTTTTATTCCCAAGATACTAAACATTTAATTGTATCATTCTTATTGGAGGAAAAATTATATTTAGGTATATCTGGAATCAGCCTAAAGTGCACTCAAATCAGACTCCAATGCGTAGTACTACGTGACCTCTTCGAGCCCCTGGTTCCTCATCTGTGAAAAGAAGATAGTATTAATAATACGTATTTGTTAATATTAAGTGTAATACTATATGAGAACAGGTAGTCCTGACTGGCACATACATGGTAGATATGTATATATTCAGGTATATGCTGTCATTTCATGGCCCTGAGAGAAATTGGCTGACAGTTTTCCACTTAGCTGAAAGGTCCCTCTCATGTAGATGCTGTTGACTGAGTAATAAATTGCTGAAGAAGGAGCATGGCTATGGGTTTGCTTGTGGACTGTTTGAGACGTGGGAACATGCATATAAAAATGTCTAGAAAGTAGATGTATACACGAAGCTACAGCCAAAGACAGTGAACTCAGTGGAGCTGCAGAGCTAAGAATGTCGGCCTTTAAGTGTTAGATGGAGCCTGTGACTTCGCACGTTGTTCAGCAAATATGTATTAAGTTCCTAGTTCATATTAGAGACTGTCTCAGGTACTGGAAACACAAGGGCAACAACACGATGCCACTGCTCTCCTGGAGTTTGTATTCAAAAGGGGAAGAAGAAAATTAAAAACTAAGAGAAGTAAGAAAGTCTCTGATGAAGACAGTATCAGGAAGAAAATAATGTGAAATTCCAGTGTGAGACAAGTACATACAGAATAGCCAAAGAATGCCTCTCTGAAAGTTGAAAACTGAAAGAAAATCAAGAACCACCCACACAAAGATCAGAAGGAATAATAATCATCATCAATAACAACAACTATCCTTTGCTGCAAAGTACTAGTGTATATTGAGTATGTATTCATTTTCATGCCACTTTATAGAGGTAAGATTGACATGCAAAATCTCTGCATATTTAATGTATACAGCTAAATGAGCTTGGAGATAAGTATATGCTTGTGAAATCATCACCACCCAATCTATGCCACAAACATATTTAGTAAAGTTGCTGGATACAAAATCAACATACAAAAATTAGTTGCATTTCTATACACTAACAAGGAAATATCTGAAAAGGAAATTAAGAAAACAATTTTATTTACAACAGCATTGAATATAAAATACCTAGGACTAAGTATAGCCAAGGAGGTGAAAGACTTGTACCCCGAAAAGTATAAAACAGTATTAAAATAAATTAAAGCAGATACAGATAAAAGGAAAGACATCACATGTTCCCAGACTGGAAAAATTAATATTGTTAGAATATCTGTACTACCCAAAGCGATCTACAGATTTGATGCAATTCCTAACAAAATTGCAAAGAAAAAGATCATAGTTGTTAGAGTGGTGTGTGTAGAAGACAGAGGAGAATTATAGGCCAAATAATTCAGGACCCTGAAAATCATAAGGCTCGTGGATTTTATTATAAGTGAAATAGACATTACAGGGACTTAAGAGGGAAACAGTATGATTTCTATTTTTATATTTTATTTTAATTTCTATTTTAAAAATATAACTGGCTACGTTTTGGAAATATATTGTAAAGTTTGGTGAGGATACAGAGAAAGGTGGTAGGAGGTGATTGTGCTCATTCAGGTGAGAACAGATGCTGACTTGATCAGTTAGCAGAAGAGAAGAGAAGCCAGGGAATATTTTTGAAACATGGCACTAGTTATGGGAATTGATTGACTAGTTATGGGAATAAGGAAAACAAAGGAATTGAAAGCAGCTTCTTCATTTTCGAAATTGAACTATTAGCTATTTCCTAAAGGAGGAAAATGGAGGCAGGGAAAGTGTGCTGTGGGGAATTTGGAGGCAAAAATCAAGAGCGTTTTAGGGTACATTAGGTTTGAGAGGCCTCTTAGACATCCACATAAAGATGCTGAGCGGGCCGCTATTGTAATATAGCACTCAAGTGGATATCAGGCCTGGATGAGAGAGTCCCGGGGGAGAGGATGAGAAGACGAGAAAAAGGCCAAAGATGGTCTTTCAAAATTGTAGTCCCAACAAACTAGAGGTCTAATTGTATCAATGATTTGAGAAGAAATTATATTTTGCTATTTTTGGAATCAGCCTGAAGTGAACTCAAATCAAGCTTTGCTTCTTAGTACTTGTGAGATGTCTCTGACACTCAGGTTTTTAACCTGTGAAAAGATAAGAATACATGTTTCATAGAATTGCGTGAAATAATGTATGACAACATATAATGTCACAGCTAGCATATATATGAAATATACATAAATATATATGTATGTATACATAAATTCATACTGTAAATATATGCCATATATACACATATAAAACCATATAAATTATGGAATGCAGATATGTAAGATACAGGTATAGATAGATCTACAGAGATGTAGATATATATCTCTATTCCATCATTCAACCATTGTAAGTCTCAATTTCGTCACCTACGATGAAGAATATTTATGAAGAAAGGAAAAAATGGAAAAGAAACTCCATACCTTGTGAATGGTAGGGTCTGAGTACACACACTTGAAACATGATTCTGAGCCGGGCACAAGGAAGAGTGCTCTGAGAAACATAGTAGGCACCAATATATTAAATTGTCTTAAAAAAAAAAAAAAAAAAAACTTCAAATTAAGCCCATTTGGATATTTGACTTCCATATTCTCTATTCTTCCTTTGCCCAAACGTCGTAAAATAGTACTTTGATTCTCCGCCATTTAAAAAAAAAATCTCGTTCATTTCTCAACCCATTGAAATCTGATTTGAGGATGATAGGTAATTGTTGAATGACCAAATCCAATCCTACCTTCCGCTACCTTATCGTCTCAACAGCACCTGGTGCAGCTGGCCATCTGCATCTTCCTGAGAGCCTCTTTCTCCTTTGCCTCTGTAGTACCACACTGCCCTTCCTTCCAATTCTAGGACAACTCTACCTGGAATAAAGCTCAGTTGCCTGTATCTAAATGTGGGGCTAATAAAAACGTGTCTTAGGGATATGGGAGGCTTAAGCGAGCTGACCTATGGCTCTTGGCATTCTGAGCTGGCAGAGAGGACAAGGCTGGAGGAACCCTCAGTGCCCATGGCACCCCTTCCCCCATTTATTTGGAATTTCCAAGCTCAGAGCTGGTCTGGTTCACTAGTGCTGGAGAATAAACCTCTTGGTTCTCATTCAATTTTGCCTGAGCTTCAGGCTTTAACATAATCCCTTCTGTTTTTCATTGTCCAGGGATTTCTCATCATTTCCAATCTATGAAGAGTTGCCTTGTTTATTTTAAAACATGATGGTAATTGTTGGAATGTAGAGCATAAGGAAAGTCCTGATAAAATAAATTAAATGTTTTATTAATCATACATTACTACAAAATGAAGAAATTTTTGCCAATATTTATAAAATATTTCTCTTTCACTGCTTTTTTAAGTTTCACACACACTCTTCTATCAGACATTTGTCTCAGTCCTTGGTTTTACAACTTTATACACGTAAGTAGTCAAAGATATAAAATTGTACTACTTCATAGTCTGAATTCTTATTCATACAAACACAGATCATGGTATTCCCATAATATCTAACTAAATACACAGAGTTTAAAACATTTTTATACTTTACTAAATTTTGCTTTTAGACCCAAAGATTTTGAAATGACTTTCACTTCTACTGTAATATATTGATGCTTTTCTTTCAGCTATCTGAAAGTCATAGTGACCCAATTAAATTCAGAAATAAATATTTTTGAGCAATACAGTATTTCAGATTCTATGCTGAACATTGGTAAGCCAAAATAAATAGGGCACTTGCTTCTGTTTGGTGTAGATGTGGAAACAGGAAGACATATATAATTGTGTGTGAGACATTCACAATAATAAAATACAGACATGGCACCAAGCAGCCAGTGGCTGACTCTTTGGGAAATGGTCAGTGAGGAAATGATACCTGAGCAGAATTTTGGGCAGGCAGACATTTAAGGCAAGAGCAAGTGGCAAAGTGTGAAGGCACTGACGAGCATAGGAGGTTCCAGGAACAGCAAATAGGTCAGTCTAACAGAATTATATTATAAGAAGTGAAGAAAGACATGGCTGGACAATGTGCAGGGCCATATAAAGAAACGTGTTTTCATAATGAGAAACTTGGACTTTACGCTACAGATAACGGGAAGACAATTCCATATTAGAAGAGGTGTCATGGAGGTCAGATTAGCATTCCAGATAGACCCATTTTTGTAGGAATTTGTAGGACAAATTTGGAGACGGAAAACCCAAAGAAAAGCAATAAATGAGGAGCCGATGTTTATAGTCCAGGTGGGATATAAAAAGAACTAGAACTAAGGTGTTGAGAATAGAATAGAGTCAAGTAAGTAAACAGGGGTCTTTTTAAAATAAGCACAAATTATTTAGGTCCACTGTTATCTATCCCGTACATGACAAGTGGTTATGAGCCCAGTTGTCTTTATAGCCAACCACTGACCAAAGTCATTCTGGCAAACTTGACATTCAGCACAATTTGTCCTTCTTGATAAATGTTCCAAGGCGTCAAGACAGTCACCTGTCAAAATTGGTAAGTGAGACGACAGTGGGGAATGCAGGCTTATTTGTAACGGCCCAGGTGCCAGCATTTGCAGCCTGTTTACTTCTAGACTGGTTCTGTCTCACTCTGAGACTTTTCTGTTTCCATCCAAACCGCCCCCAAACACATTGAGGCTATGCCTACCTATGTGAGATTCTCCTTCCAGACCAGTCTGCAAGTGCAGGAGGAGGATAAAGAGGCTGCTTTCATTAGGCTATTCTCACAACTGAAGAGTTTCAGTAGGTTTAAAAGAGAAAGCATGAACTTCACTAATCCTCTGTAGGCATTTAGCAAAAAGGCACTAAATTCTGTGAAATAGAAAAGCCCACAGGATTGCGGTAGCACCTTAATCTTAAAATGTGGATCAGCTCATGCATGGACGGTGTCTGAGGAATAAGGAGCCATTTTTTTTTATTAAAAGGACTTAGTTCTGAACAATAGAGTGGCTGCTATTTTTAAGTTAAATACACAAGAAGGCACTTAAACTTCATCTTCTGCTTTTGTAAAAGAAAGAAATGCAAGTCTCAGAGGACCACCCAGGGGTGAAGTGCACGGTGCGCGCTATACAATAAACGTCTTTCTTTTCTCTTTACAAATGGGATTGTGGTCATTTATGTACATGAACACATTGCTTGCAAAACCTACAAAGGAAAGGGCCAAAATCTTAATGGAGCAACAGCAGGACTTTGGTTTACCCACTGTGTGGTCATTAGCAAAACTTCCATTCATGGTGGAAACTCAAAAGTTCTTGAACTTAAACATGACGTGTTAGACAAACTCTAATTACGGCAGACTCACAGCCACTGCTTTTTAGTTCCAGACCATCCTGCCTCGCATTGTTTACATCAGGAAAACATATTTTTTAAAATTAAACTGATTTTTATAGAAAGAAAATAACAGTTGTTTGAAACTGCAATTTCCTTTACTTTCCAGCACACAGCAGTGAATAGTGAGGTTTACTTTTTAACACAAAAGTTTTCAAAAAGTGTTATAACCCTGATCATGTTCTCAAGGTCTTGTGTTTTGCCCGCTGCAGACATCTGCCCTATTGACAGTTTAAATCAAAAATTTTATTGCTGTTTTTTAAGTCATTTTTTTGATACAGGTTTCACATTCTCCTGCTGAGATTATTTCAAGACCTAATAGACTCCTTCATTAGAAAACATTTCATCCAGTTTTTCCTCTCCATTGCCCATTACAGAAGTAATTTGCAGAATCTCTGCATTTTAGCCAGGAGCATTCAGGGAGAGTGATTTCCCAGGGTGCTGGATACCAATGGCATTGCCAAGCTGGAAAGGACTGAGCTTTCTAGGCCTGGTATATATTCGAGAAGTGTGAGTGCATTTGCCTGTGTGTGTGTGTGTGTGTGTGTGTGTGTGTGTGTGTGTGAATTTCTGATTTCCAAGTGTACCTAAATTACTGTCTGTCTCTATTACACTCATTTCTCATTCCCTTTATAAGTTGAAGGAAACATGTTTGCACAAGCCTCTTTCAACACCCATACTTGTTCTAGATTAGATGCTGAGTTAAATTTGGTTGCACCTAATAGTATTAGACTAATTCAAGAGCACTTTAGTGCTACCATAATCATGCACCTTCCTTTTAAAAAAAATGATATCCCTAATATCTAGCATCAGACACACTTAAAATTGTTTTATAGATGTTCTGTTGGATTTATGTATTTATGCAAAAAGGGTTTATTCTTTTTCATTTGGTAAGGTACTACTAGGATGAAACACATATGCACTCTCTGGCCACAGTAATGTAATATTATTCATTATAAATACACAAATAACAGTTGCCCAGTTTTCTCAGAAAATGTGACAAACATACACTGTGGGATACTATTCAGCCATAAAAAAGAATGAGTTTATGTCCTTTTCAGGGACATGGCTGAAGCTGGAAATCATCATTTTCAGCAAACTAACACAAGAACAGAAAATCAAACGTGACATGTTCTCACTCATAAGTGGGAATTGAACAATGAAAGCACATGAACACAGGGAGGGGAACATCACATACCAGGGCCTATTGGGTGGTGGGAAGCTAGGGGAGGGATAGCACTAGGAGAAATATTTAATGTAGATGATTGGTTTATGGGTGCAGCAAACCACCATGACACGTGTATACCTACATAACAAACCTGCATGTTCTGCACGTGTACCCCAAAACTTAGAGTAAAATAAAATAAAAATAAAATACCAACCTTAGGCAGTTATAAAACTATTTTCCTGACTCTACTCTTTTCTCTGTGTTTTTGTGGGAGTTCCTCAAGTCACTCCTCAAAATCCTTCCAGAATATTCTGAGTGTCCTTGGGGTATGTGTCATGTGATCTCAAACTCTTTTGTGGCTACTCCATGAAATCTGACATCTTCCTTCTCTCTGGCTTCAACTGTGCTTATCACATCCTCTTCTGAACCTAATTTTCTAAGGCCCACTGTGTTTCCCTCTCTCCACTTCTGACTGGCTCAGAGAGCTTGCCCAGATCACGGCGTAATGCATGCCACATTCCGACAATTACCTCAAGGAGAAGAAGCTTGTCTTTATGCATTTGGTGTCATCAAGAGCTGAAATGGGTCTTTCATTTTCACTGTTTCTCTATTATACTTTTAGAACAATGACATAAGACTTCAATGGCAGATATACAATACTTGAGTGATGAATACTATGCTACAATATCAACTTGCCTTCAAACAAAGATTCAGTGAATGACGTCTACTCCACACCCACTTTTAGAAAAAGAACATGATTATGACATTGCAGTTCTGTGCATGCCTGACCCACTATTTTGAATTTTATGTTTATTATTATCTTGCTTTGTAATTATGCCACATAAGTTTGTAGCTCTAAACAATGTGTTATTTAACTTTGCATGTTTATATACATGCGACCATACTGAATACAGAATGGTTCTTCTGAAACCTGTATTTTTTTTTCTTAAAATTCTGAACCTAGTTCTTAGTTCATCCAAGTTGTAGCTGAAAATCAGTCATATTCACTGCTATACAGGATTAACATTTTTAAAAATGGTGCAGTTTATGTATTCACTTGGTGGGCGTTTGGGTGTTTTAGTTTTGTAATATTGCGATGTGCTGTGAACATTCTTTTATGTTCGGACTGGTGCATATTAAAAGAGTTCTCTGGGGACACTCCTGGGCATAGCATATGCACATTGTTATATTTACTAAGAAGTTAGTGCTTGAGCCAATTGTAACTCGTGCTAATTATGTGGAGGTGCTCCTGGAGCACCACATTCTCACACACACTGGGTGGGCATGATCGGACTTATGATTTTCCTTTTAATTTTCTGCAGTTAATTTGAAATGGCATTATATTGCGCTGTAAAATCTTCCTTCCCCTAATACCTAATGAAATTGTGCATCTTTTTTAAATGGGAAAAGTTCCCTTGTCCCTCTCGCACGGAGTGTGATGGGGGTGTGGCTCGCTTCTTCAGTGTCCCACTGCTCAGACCTCTAGGGGAGCATACAAACGGCAGGCAGTGGGGCTCTGACCCCACAGCAGCGTCTAAGGGTGGACGTTTACAGCTCTTGAAGCCCCAGTTGGCATGTGCTACTGTGTGCTCTTTTAGTGTTGGCGGCTTCTGTTAACCAGCTCAGTTGGACCCTCTAGTTTGTTGCAAGGACAGAGGGCTTTCTGTATCCTGGGGTCTTGCCTTGGTGTACTGGTCTGGAGAACGAGTGCAAGGTTTTATTGGGTGGAAGTAGCTCTCGGGAGGTGGGGGAGCCAGAACGGAGATGATTTTCCCTTGGAGTCTGCCGCTCCATGGCCCAGGCTCTCCTCCCACTGCCCCAGCCAAACTCCATGTCATTCTGTTGGTGGATGGCCTGCCAGTGTGCCGGTGCCTGTCGGTGTGCTTCCGATGTCCTATCGCTGTGCTCCCGATGTCCTGTCGGTGTGCTCCCGATGTCCTGTCGTTGTGCTCCCGATGTCTGTCCTGTCGGTGTGCTTCCGATGTCCTATCGCTGTGCTCCCGATGTCCTGTCGGTGTGTTCCCGATGTCCTGTCGCTGTGCTCCCGATGTCCTGTCGTTGTGCTCCTGATGTCCTATCGCTGTGCTCCCGATGTCCTGTCGGTGTGCTCCCGATGTCCTATCGCTGTGCTCCCGATGTCCTGTCGGTGTGTTCCCGATGTCCTGTCGCTGTGCTCCCGATGTCCTGTCGGTGTGCTCCCGACGGCCTCTCTACATGCAGCTGCTTGTGTGCTCCTCCACCCATATGTTTCTCTCAACATGCAGGTGCTTGTATCTTCTTCCGCCAACCTGCTCTTCTTGAGGTCCAGCCTCTTGAGTGTCTGCCCACTAGGGTCTCAGGTTTTTATAGGCCCAGGATGGGGCCATGGCAGGCCAGGGTGGTCTTGGGAAATGTAACATTTTGACACGAAAAGAAAAATGCCTGTCCTCACCGAGGTCCGTGGGGCTGGAGCCCTAGCTAGGGATCATGCCCTTCCCTTCCCAGCACTTCTTTTCCCCTACTTCCATATCATTTAAAAGGTCCGCGCTATTTTCTGTCCAGCTCTTCCGTATCAATTCTATATGTTTATTAGTCTATTCTGTTTTCTTCTTTCTTATAATGCTCATTTCTGTGCGGATTGTCTTTATTTACTTTTTAGCTCTTTGTATATATATATATATATATATATATATATATATATATATAT
>PVKV010009672.1:0-23793 GCA_004027835.1 Alouatta palliata | reverse complement strand
GCCCGGCTACTTTTTGTATTTTTAGTAGAGACGGGGTTTCACCATGTTGGCCAGGATGGTCTCGATCTCTTGACCTCGTGATCCACCCGCCTCGGCCTCCCAAAGTGCTGGGATTACAGGCGTGAGCCACCGCACCCAGCCAGCTCTTTATATATTTTAAACTCAATCCTTCATGTACTGCAAATACAAACACTACTTCCCAGTGTGTGACTTAACTTTATGCTTTTTAATGGTATTTATGATAAACATAAGTTCTTAATTTTAATGCAATAAAATATATATATATATATATTTATGGTTCATGATTCTTCTATCTAGTCTAAAAAAATCCTTCTTACACAAAGAACAATTAGTTTCTATTTGTATTCAAAATTTAAAAAACAAATTTGTCTTTGACTTAAGTTTTTAACCCACACAGATTATTTTTTATTGTGGTTAGAATTGGGGACCCAAATTTATTTTTCTGTCATGTACAACATATTCTCTCAGTACTGCTAATTGAAAGTCCATTTTTTACCTGATATGTAATTAAAACTCTATCATAAATCAAGTTTCTGTGTATGTGTGAGTCTGTTTCTGGTCTCTCCAATCTGTTTCATTAGTCATTTTGTCGAACTCTGTGTCATACTACACTGTCTTAAATTGTTTTGTATCTTTATAAGAAGTCTTGGTAGCTGGTTGACCAATCCTCTTACTTTATTCTTCTTACAAATGTCTTCACTATTCTTTGTCCTTTGGCAGTTCATATACATTTCTGAATTAACTTTGCGTGTCTACAACAATGTTATAGATTTGGAATCTATACATCCATTTAGGAAAAACTGACTCTTTTGCCATTGATTCTTTCATATCATGAACACGAGCTCTTCTTTTCTCTAGGCCCTCTTTAATATATGTCAACAGATTTTATAATGTTCTCCATAGGATTGCACATATTTTTATTAGCTTAATTCCCAAGCAGTGCACATTATTCTGCAATATTATGTAGCAGGTAAGAGAACAGACTTTGGAAATCGCAGCTCTTCCATTTTCTGATTGTATGACCTTGGAAAAATCACTATCCTCTTTGTGTCTTGGCTTTCTCATCTATAAAAAGGGAATATTTATATGCCAAACCCTTGGAATTGTTGTGAGGACTAAATGTTTTCTAAATTGTTTGCAACACTGCCTGCCACAAATAAATGTAGTGTGTTTGCTATTATTATGTTGAGGAGAACATTTTTCATAAAAGATTAATTCATGCCAGAAAAATATATGTTTTTTGCATTTATTGGGAATAACAGTCCATAGCTGTATACTCTATCAGCTTTTTAATCATATTGTTCAAATCATCTACATGCTTAAAAATATATTACCTAATTGATCTATCAATTACCATTATGTTAATAGATTCGTCAAACACTACCTCTGATTCTGTCATTTTTGTTTTCTGCAATTTGAGATGATGAGTTGAGGTGCATCCAAGTTCAGAAATGTTTATTTCTTCCTGGTCAGTTTAGCTTTAAAAAAAAAAATTAGTAACCCTCATTATTTGTTGTGATGCTGTTTGTCCAAAAATATTTTTTATTTGAAAATATAACTATACCAGCTTTCTCTAACTATTTGGCGGCATATCTTTTGCCAGTCTTTTACTTTCAACTTTTCTGGACTGTTATGCTTTAGATGTTTTTCTTATAACCTCTTAAAGCTTCTAATTACAAGTGTTTCCTGTGCATATTTGGCATAGCTGGATTATTATTTCTTTACAAGTGGTGGTGGTTCTTGTTCACATTTTCATTTTTGTCATTTTCTATCTTTTGTTTTATTTACACTTATAATTATTTACTTAGAATTATTTCTAGATTTGTATTTAATTACATTAATCATAGTATGTCTCTTTTTTTTTGCCTTTTCTATGTTTCTTCTTCCCCTTTTTGAAGCCTTTTAAGTGAATTGACTAGTTTTCTCATTCCGTCTTTTTCTCTATGCTGAATTAGAAGTAATATATATTATTTCTATATTTCTATTCTTTTAGTGCTTATATTAGAAATTTAGTTTAACAATTTCATAATTAATTCTTTTACTTTCCTTAAACAATAAAAGGACTCAAGAACATTTAAATTGTATCCACTCTCCAGCTGATTCATGTGTTACCTTTATGAGCATTTAAATTTCTTCTGGTTTTATTTTAACTTTTTAAGCCATTATTATAAGTTGCTATATACATTCCAGATTTGGTTAGATTTTCTTTGCTTTTAATTCCTTTTTAAATCACAGACCTTCCATCTGAGTTACCTTCTGAATTTGCACATCTCTTTTAAACATTTTTTTTATTATTATAAGTTTGGGGAGACATATGCAGGATGTGCAGGTTTGTTACATAGGTAAATGTATGTCATGGTGGCTTGCTGTACCCTTCAGCCCAATACCTAGCAATTAAGCTCAGCATGCATTAGCTATTTTTCCTGATGCTCTCCCTTATCCCATTCCCTCACTCCCCACAGGCTCCAGTGTGTGTTGTTCTGCTCCACGTCCATGTGTTTTCATTTTTCAGTTCCCACTTATAAGTGAGAACACGCAGGGTTTGGTTTTCTGTTCCTGCGTTAGTTTGCTAAGGCTAATGGCTTCCAGCTCCTTCCATGTACATCTTTGAAAGTTTCTTTTAGTAACAGTCTGCTATTGGCAAAAGACTTAGATTTTTTTGTTTGTCTGAAAATATCTTTATTTTATCCTTGTTCCAAAAACATATTTTCCCTGGGTATAGAACTCTAGGTTTGCAGATGTTTTATCTCAGCACGATAAAGATATCTTTCCACTATGTATTTACTGATCCATAATATATATACAATACATAGTAAAGAGGGTTATTCCTGCTTTGTGGATTAGCACTTTCATCAGTTCCATAATATTCTGTCTTTATTTCCATATTTCATAACTCCTATCTCCTAGTTTTTATTTCTTTGTCTCTTCGTGTGCATTCTAGATAATTCTGTCTGATCTATCTTCTAGTTCACTGATTTCCAGTTGAGTCATTTCCCTCCTCAGGTATGTGGAATCTGTGGTTAAATGCAGCCATTGAATTTTAATTTCAATTATTATAGCTTTTATGTTTATAAGTTCTTCTATCTTCATGTTAATTATTTTTGTACTAACTCTTTACTTATATTTGTAATTCCTTCTCATATTTCTTCTGTTATATTAAATCTCTATATGTTTCTAATGGCCTTGCAATTATGCTATTTTTTTTCTGTTGCTGAATCTCACTCATGATGCATTGTTTCTTTGTGTGTTTTGTAAAATTTGACTCTAAGCTCATTCTAACTTAATCTCTGTTACCCTTTGAGATCTGGGTTTCTGCAGATAGAAAGTATATTTGTTTCCAGCAGACTTCCAAGGATATCACCCCCATAGAAGTCCTGTAAGCTTAATTATCAGCTTGAACTATTTTAGATACAGTTCACAGTCAGAGTAAATTTGAGCTGCAAATGTCTATGAGGTTTGCATGAGAGCCAATTTGTTATTGGTACATTCTCAAGTGAGACTTCTTTTCTTTTCACTCAAGCCAAAATGTTTAATAGGCAATTGTTTCTGTTTGAACATGTCCCCCAAAAAGCATGTGTTGGAAACTTAATCTCCCCAAGAGAGCAGCGTTAGGAGGTAGACCTAGTGAGAGGCTATTGGGCCATGAGGGCTGTGTTCTCACAAATCCAGTAATGCTGTTACCACGGGAGCGGGCTGCTATTGCAGCAGTGGGTTCATCACAAGATGGTGAGTTTTGTCCCTTTTTCTCTGTCTCTCGTTTGCCCTCTCTTTGCCCTTCTACCATGGGATGATGTAGCAAGAAGGTTCTTCACCAGATGCCGGCCCCTCCGTCTCAAACTTCTCAGCTTTCAGAACCATGAGGCAAATAAATTTCTTTTAAATTGTATTATAAATTACCCAGCCTTGGTATTCTGTCCTAGCAGTGTAAATGGACTAAGACAGCAATTTTCTTTACAATCTCTTGGGAGGGGCATGGTGTGATTCTTGTTCATCAAGAGTATAGTCGTCGGGTTCCCAGCTTGATTCTTGTGGTCTCCTATTAGACTCTACACCTTGGGCTTTGTCTTCTGTCCTTCATGCTTTATGAAACTATCAGCATTGAGGCTTAGGTTCACTTAAATCAGTAAATACATTCAAAGTTAAAATCTACTTCCTTAATTGCCCAAACAGAAAAGCAACCAAGAAGTCCGTCAGTAGGTGAATAGATAAATGCACTAGGATACCTCTAGACAATGGAATGTCATTTAGTGCTGAAAGAAATAAGCTGTCAAGCCATGAAAAAACATGGAACAAGCATAAATACACATTACTAAGTGAAAGAAGCCCATCTAAAAAGACTACATACTGTACGATTCCAACTACATGAAAATGCAAAATTACGAAGAAAATAAAAAAGATCACTGGTTTTCAGAGGTTGTTGTGGCAGAAGGGATGAAAAATTGGGGTACAGAGGATTTTTAGGGCAGTAAAACTACTCTGTATGATACTATAATGGTAGATAGATGCCATTATATATTTGTCCAAACCCACAGAATGTACACCAAGAGTGAACGCTAATGTCAGCTATAGACTTTGAGAGAAGTGATGTGTTAATACAGTTTCACCAACAGTACCACATACACTACTCTGGTGGGGGATGTTGATGATAGAAGAGGCTATGCATGTGTGAAGGAAGAATGGAAATTCTCTGTGCTTTCTGCTAAATTTCTCTGTGAACTTAAATCTGCCCCCCCCAAAATAACATCTATTGAAAAGTATAAAAACAAACAAACAAACAAAAAAAACCATCCTTCTTGATTTTTCTTCTTCTTCAAATTCTTGCCTTCATTCGTTTTGTCCTCTTAATATTTAATGTTATTTTGTCTTCTTGTTAGTATGTTTAACAAAAATAAATATATAAGCATCATTAGTTGTTTTCAGCAGACATGTTTTTCAGAGTACCTAGCACTACATACTGGCATATATGAAACTTCCATTTTTTTGAATCATACTCCTTGAATCTTTTTTTCTTGAGTATCAGTATTGTTTTCCACAAGAAGATTATTAAGCCCTCTTTAATACAGGTCCTAGCAGGCCCTTATACTTGTCTTCTAAACATGTATCTGGATACTGGGCTGAACATATTATAGGGCCTTAAGCTGGGATTGTCCCTGTCTTCCATTAAAACACTATAAGCTCAAGTATGATATGTGTTGAGATAGAGATGCAGCGATTTCGGTGTAGTCAGATGGTGAAAGAGAAGGGCACTTCTGGGTGATAAAAAGAGACTGTGGTAAACACATGGTTTGAAATGTGTGCATTTATGTGGCAAATGGGCAATGGGTACTTCTTAGTTGCAAAGTTCCATAATCAACACTGAGATACAAAGCTGAATACATTTTCTCTACTTTTTGGAAGTTCATAGTTCATTAAATCTTGAATCATAGGTAGAATTTTAATTAGGATAGTAAATGAAGTGGCATGCATTTTTTTGTGAGGCGGAAGAGGAATCTCTACAACACAGCTGGGGAATAGTTCTTACTTCAGTTTGGCAAGGATTTCAGATGCATGGGTGGAATAGTAGAGAGTTGGGGGAAATGTTGTTTGAGATCAGATTACAGAGGGCCTGTAGTGTCAATCTGTAAGAATGTAACAATGTGTTTATTGACTTATATTAAGGTGATTCATCAGGCAGTAATGTACCAGATGAATTCAGGGGGTAGAACAGTGTACCAGACGAATTCAGGGAGTAGAGATTATGTTGTCTCGAACTGTAGCAGCAACAAAGGGAGTAGGAAGGAAGGGGGAAAAGATAACCCTGAAGAGAAAACCTAAACCTGGGTGACTGGCAAAATGATAAGGTCATTAACCAGCTTGGGAAGAAGTGCAGATTTGTGAAGAGTCACTAAGACAAACCCGCTCATCTGGAGATCTGGTTCTGGTGCCAGTACAAAGAACTTCAGGCACTAAACTCCGCAGCTGAAAAGCTTGGCTGCACTCCACTGAATCAATCAAATTCCACTTTTTTCTTGATTTTTAATTAATATTTTCTAGTAAACAGGATGATCAGATAGGAGAGAAATAAAAGAGATGAGCAGATTTTTATGGTATATCTATTATTTATTTTATTAAGGATGAATATTTGTATTTTAAAAACATGTTTATTTTTCTTTTTTTATTTTTATTTATTTATTTTTTTTAGTGGCACCAGTTATGAAACAATTTTATTCTAGGAACCACTGTACATAATTTGGTGAGCTTTAACATTTGTTTTGGCTTATGTGTTCACCTGGGTAATCCTCACCATAATCACAGTAAATATATCCCTCACTTCCAAGAGAATTCTTGTGCCCCTTTTCAATCTCACCCTCTTCCCTCTCTGTGCCTACCACACGATACCTCACAACCACCGATCTGCTTTCTAGTACAATGCATTACATCGCGTTTTCTAGAATTTTACATAAATGGAATCATGCAGTATTGCTCTATTATTGACCAGATTCTTTCACTCAGCATGGTTATAATTAGATTCACTTATGGACATTTGGGATGTTGCCAGTTTAGGCTCTTACAAATAAGGCTGCCATGAACATTTGTATATATGTCTTTGGCTGGCAGGCTGGATTTTATATCTCTTGAATAAATACCGAATATTCCAGGGAGAGTGGACTACCTAATCAGGTATACGTTTAAATTCGTAAGAAACAGCCAAAATCATTTCCAAAGTGGATGTGCAATTTTATATTCACATCTATACTGCATAGAGGTTCCAGTTCTCCATGTCTTCACCAAAATTTACATGTCAGACATTTTAATTTTTGACATTCTTATAGGTATGCGGTGCCAGATTCTGGGTTAATTTGTGTTTTCCTAATGGTAAATGATGATAAATATATTTTCATGCCTTATTTGCCATTTGCTTTTTTTAAAAATAATTTATTTATTTTACTTTAGGTGCATACTATATCTGGCATTTCTCCCCATGTTATCCCTCTCCTCCCCCCATTGTCTCTCTCCTACCACCCCCAACTGTCCCCTGGGTGTGATGCTCCTCTCCCTGAGTCCACGTGTTCTCGTTGTTCAACACCCACCTATGAGTGAGAACATACTGTGCTTGGCTTTCTGTTCTTGGATCAGTTTGCTGAGAATCATGGTTTCCAGATTCATCCAAGTCCCTACAAAGGACACGAACTCATCGTTTTTTATGGCTGTGTAATATTCCATGGTGTATATGTACCACATTTTCTTTGCCCAGTCTATCTTTGATGGGCATTTGGGTTGGTTCCAGGTCTTTGCTATTGTACACAGGGCTGCAATGAACATACGTGTGTATGTGTCTTTATAGTAGAACGATTTATATTTCTTTGAGTATATACCCAATAGTGGGATTGCTGGGTCAAATGGTATTTCTATTTCTAGATCCTTGAGAAATCGCCACATTGTCTTCCACAATGGTTGAACTAATTTACACTCCCACCAACTGTGTAGGAGTGTTCCTATTTCTCCACATCCTCTCCAGCATCTGTTGTCTCCAGATTTTTTAATGATCGCCATTCTAACTGGCATGAGATGATATCTCAGTGTGGTTTTGATTTGCATTTCTCTAATGACCAGTGATGATGAGCATTTTTCATATGTTTGTTGGCCTCATATATGTCCTCTTTTGAAAAGTGTCTGTTCATATCCTTTGCCCACTTTTGAATGGGGTTGTTTGTTTTTTTCTTGTATATCTGTTTTAGTTCTTTGTAGATTCTGGATATTAGCCCTTTGTGAGATGGGTAGATTGCAAAAAATTTTTTGCCAGTCTGTGTCTTTTGATTGGAACGTTTAGGCCATTTACATTCAATGTTAATATTGTTATGTGTGAATTTGATCCTGCCATTTTCTTACTGGCTGAGTTTCTTTCTCATTAGTTGACTCATTTTCTTCATTGTATTTTTGGTCTTTGCCAACTGGTTTGCTTTTGCAGTGACTGGTACTTGTTCCTTTCCATGCTTAGTGTTTCTTTCAGGAGCTCTTGTAGGGCAGGTCTGGTGGTGACCAAATCTCTCAATAATTGCTTATCCGTAAAGGATTTTATTTCTCCTTCACTTATGAAGCTTAGTTTGGCTGGATATGAGATTCTGGGTTGAAAGTTCTTTTCTTTAAGGATGTTGAATATTGGCCCCCACTCTCTTCTGGCTTGTAGAGTTTCTGCCGAGAGATCTGCTGTGAGTCTGATGGGCTTCCCTCTGTGGGTGACCTGACGTTTCTCTCTGGCTGCCCTTAGCATTTTTTCGTCATTTCGACCCCGGTGAATCTGACAATTATGTGCCTTGGAGTTGCTCTATATCTTTGTGGAGTTATCTGTATTTCTTGAATTTGAAATGTGGACTGCCTTGCTAGGCTTGGGAAGTTCTCCTGGATAATATTCTGGAGTGTGTTTTCCAGCTTGGATTCATTCTCCCCATTATATTCAGGTACACTGATCAAGTGTAGGTTAGGTCTTTTCACATAATCCCATATTTCTTGGAGGCTTTGTTCATTTCTTTTCACTCTTTTTTCTCTTGTCTTGCCTTCTCTTTTTATTTCATTGAGTTGGTCTTCAATCTCTGATGTCCTTTCTTCTGCTTGATCAATTTGGCTATTAAAACTTGTGTTTGCTTCACATAGTTCTCATGCTGTGTTTTTCAACTCCATCAAGCTGTTTATGTTCTTCTCTAAGCTGGTTATTCTAGTGAGCATTTCATCTCACCTTCTTTCAAGGTTTTTGGTTTCTTTACATGGAGTTAGAACATGTTCCTTTAGCTCAGAAAAATTTGTTATCATCCACCTTCTGAAGCCTGTTTCTGTCAATTTGTCATACTCCTTCTCAGTCATGATGTGATCGTGTGTTGTTGAAGAGTTGTGATCCTTTGAAGGAGAAGAGGTGTTCTGGTCTTTGATGGTTTCATCTCTTTTGCACTGTTTTTTCCCCATCTTTGTGGGTTTACCTGGCTGTGTTGTCAGGGAGCTGCTTGATGAGTTTGCTTTTCTGCCTGTGGCGGCACTACTGGGTTTCTAGGGACTCCTTCAGATTAGTAGGGAAGCTTCCTGTGTCTTTTTTGTTTATGCTGGGAGATTAAGCCCGCCTCTTCCGCTGACCTGTAAGCACTGCTGGGTTGTCAAGAATGCCGTCCCCTTGCTACATAGGCTTCCTGTGTTTTTTGTTTAAACATGTAGCCCAGTCCCACCTCTCTAATGGTGGATTGTGCCTTTCCTTCACTGGGCTGGATCATTCAGGGTTCATCTCAGACTGTGGCACTGGCTGCGCAACCCACTGGAGTCAGAGCTTCAACCCTCTGGAGTTTTTGGGGGAGGGTAGGGTCCCTCCCAGCAGCACCTGGCCGTCTCCCCCTTTCAGCTTCCTCTCTCTCCAGTCATGGGGTAGGGGACCGCCCAGCTGCTCCCGCTTACAGCTCCCTCTCTCACCAGTGGGGGGAGGGGGCAATAGCTCAGTCCACAGTTTCTGCCGGCCACCTTTTGGGCTTATGCATCTGTTTAGATCTGTGTGCCAATCTGGGACATGGTCCTGGACTGTTATTCAATCCAGGATTGTTATCCACGCTTGTAATTCCCAGCGCTTGACGGGCAAAGATCCCCCATTCTGTGTATTGCTGAGGCTTTGGGGGAAGCGCTGTACTGGACTGGAGTGCCAGAGCAGGAGCCTCCGCCTGGCTGGTCAGTTGCACTTTCTGAGTGAAGAAGCAGCCCTCCCCTCCTCAGTCTGCCCTGAGTGGGCTTTGCTTACCGTCGGACCAGACCTATTGAAATACACCTGGTACCTCAGTTGGAGCCAGGAGATCTCTGGATTTTTGTGTCTCTCTCACTGGGTGTTGTGTGCTGGAGTTGTATCTACTCAGCCATCTTGGATAGCTTGAACATATATTTTTAAACTACATTTAAATTTAACAAATGAACATAAATAAGGAATTCATTAAATAAATAGATGAAAAAACAATTTGCCTCCTTCTCTACTTTTAAAACTGACAAACACCCAGGATTTAAGTGCTTATTTATCTAGTGTTACTGGAGTGCCAGTAGTACTTAATAAGAAATCTTTTCGTATTTCTATTTATGCTGTATATGAATATATGGGAATTTGCCAACCTCTATTATATCCCAGATTGACTGGTAAGAATGAAAATGAGTTACAAACTACTAATGTGGTCACCTTGTTTTCAGGATTAGAATTTATTATGACTTAACAGAATCAACAAATAAGAGCTTATACTTATACTTTTCCTGTATACTTGCTATGTGTGGAGCACTCTTCTGGCACCTTTATTTCCATTAATTGCTTCCATTTTATCAAAACCTTAGAATTTTGGCAGTATTATCCTCAGTGTACAGCTGAGGAGTCAAGCACAGAGAGGTCAAGAAACTGTATTCAGGTCATTCAGCCCATAAGTGGCTGAACTGAGATTCAACCAGAAACTACCTGATGCTGACTTTCAGTCTTAACCGTTATGCCAAACAAGCTCTAACCCAATTCTAGTTTTCATTCCTGACCTCACATTTTAGATTTGAATTTTCTAATTTAGTAAAATAAAGAGAAATTAAAATACCACTTTTTTTTCAACCCTTAGCTACTATGTGGAACTTCATTTTTAGTTTAAAGTACTTATAAAGTCCAAAACAATTTGGTAAATGGGTTCTAACAATAATATCCCTCTTATAACTTAAAAAAGGCAATAATTTTACTTTTAAAACATATTTAATTTTTATATTAGAAGCTAAAATGAGCCTATTACTATCTAGAAAATTTGCGGTCTGCATGCCCATCATCATACATTGAGTTATCTAAAGTTTCTGAAAGTTGCAGAAACGCTAATATAAAAATACTTTTTCTAATTGAATAATTAAAATCAATTAAGTTTTCTCAGTGACTAAAATGAAATAGATTGAAATTACTGGTCACTTACAAGGTGGTTTTAAATATTATTTACTGAACACATGTGAATTTTTTTTAAAAAAATCATTTTAATAACTTGTTTTTATTGCTTTTTCACATGTATTTAAAAAATAAAAATTTCTGTTACTAGAAATCTATAAATTTTATTCAGACATAATTATAGTCCTAATCTTTAAAAAATCTGTATACTTAGGAGTATGCAAAGCCTATTCTCTACACTCAGAAAATAAACTACTGCTTTCCAGTAAATCTAATGTGGCAATTGTAACTCAAAATCATAAGCTATTAAAATAGTAACAGTATCCTTTAGATGAAAGTTTATGTGTCTGCATGTTCAAGTTGTTTAACTTAATAATTCAGAAATTAATTTTTATAAACTATAAAACACAAACGAAAAATATAAAGTATTATTTTCAGTTTTTAAATATTATCATTCTTTCTTTCTTTTTGAGATGAAGTCTTGCTCTGTCACCAAGTCTGGAGTGCAGGGATGCAATCTCAGCTCACTGCAACCTCCACCTCCTGGGTTCAAGCAATTCTCCCCCCTCAGCCTCCTCAGTAGCTGAGATTACAGATGCACAGCACCAGATTTGGCTATTTTTTTTATTTTTAGTAGAAACGGGATTTCACCATGTCAGTTAGGTTGGTCTCGAACACTTGACCTCGTCATCCTCCCACCTTGGCCTCCCAAAGTGCTGGGATTATAGCCGTGAGCCACCATGCCCAGCCAATATCATTATTTCTAGTTGACATACCACTGGATTTTAGATGCTTTCTCTGTAGAAACTAAAAATGCCATGATCAACTCTGCTTTATTTTCTGCCTTCCTATTTTACACGAACACAGCAGCACAAGAAAGGCCATTAATGCTACATTTTTGTTGTTGTTGAGATGGAGTCACGCTTGTCACCCAGGCTGGAGTACAGTGCTGTCATCTTGGCTCACTGCACCCTGCTCTTGGGCTCAAGCGATCTTCTGCCTCAGACTCTTGAGTAGGTGGGATTACAGGTGTGCACAACAAGCATGCCGAGCTAATTTTGCATTTTCAGTAGAGATGGGGTTTCACCATGTTGGCCAGGCTGTTTTCAAACTTTTGACCTCAGGTGACTCACCTACCATGGCCTCCCAAAGTGCTGGGGTTACAAGCATGAGCCATCACAACTGGCCAGAAATGCTACATTTTGATTCAAACACACCAATACCCTCCTAGGGAGAATATATGTGTGAGCATATTAACCTGAAATTCACACCATCTTTTGTTGAAGTAGAGACTTCTATGTGGCAAATAATAAAGCAAAATATCTGACACTGCAATTGAATTAGAAAAGTATTCTACAAATACTTTCTAACCCATTGTTCCTTTTTTCACCAGAATGATTGTGATGGAGTGAGCGTTTGCAGCAGTGTGGTCTTGAATAACCCAAGTCTGTTTCATCATTTTCGGGCTATGGCTATGAGACTCTTATGCATTTTTTAAATGTTTCCTTCTCCTAATTCAGCATAATTTTCATAGCTTCACATTTTCAAAAATGGTTCATTCTTTTTTTTAATTTTTTTTTAATATATATACTTTTTATTGCATTTTAGGTTTGGGGGTACATGTGAAGAACATGCAAGATTGTTACATAGGTACACACATAGCAGTGTGATTTGCTGCCTTCCTCCCCATCACCTATATCTGGTATTTCTCCCCATGCTATCCCTCCCCAACAGTAATTAAACAACACACCATTTTTCTCCAGAAACAGTAGAGTTACAAATTAACTCTATAGTCTACTGTACAGATAATAAATGAAAAATAAAAACGTAGAGTCATTTATTTTAGCTGCATAGGAATAAAACACTTCTCAAGCTATAGGCCAAGAGTTTTTAGAGATACCAGCTTATAGAATGTAAAGAGACCTGGTAACCAAGCATTCATTCCTATGGCCTAAGGAGTGAGTAATTCTGTCTTTGATTGTACCAGCACGAGTCAAGGAATGCACCACACTCTGAGATTGAATTATGAGTCCTTTATTTATGCCGGCGACTGTATGGTTGCTAATGCCCAAAATTCTCTCGGCCCCTAAGAAAAAGTTAGGTGGTCTTTTTTTACCCTAGTTTTAAAATGGAGGGGGAACCTAGCTAAAGCAAATGTTTTCACAGAAGCAGAGCAAGTAAAAAGTTAAAAGATAAACTAGTACATGAGAAATAAAACAGTGCTAGGTGCAAGGGAGAAAGCTGTCATGAAAGACGTACAACTTATAGATAATGGGGCTCTGGGCACTTGACAGCACCTGCATACCCAGGCTCTGCTGGTACCACCTAACTGGGCCTCTTATCAGCAAATGCATTCCTGGATGTGCCCAGTGTTAGCCTGCCCTGGCTACATACTACAGTTACATACTTAATGGTGGGAAAATAACTAAAATGTAGGTGCTAAGATGGAGTCGGTCTGGCTCAAGAAGCTAACATGAAGCATGAACAGCTTTTAGTCTGAGAAAGAGAGAGTTAGTTTTAGCTGGCAAAAAGCAGGTTATCATACTTTCACCCCTAATTACAACTGTTGGCCCAGAACTGAAGAAATGTAACATGTACCACAAAACATTTTATTATTTTTATTTTAAATTCAGAAGGTACATGAGCAGATTTGTAACATAGGTATATTGCTTGTTGAGGTTTGGGTGCTTAATAATGCCATTGCCCATGTAATATCTAATACATCATGTCTAATAGTGTCCCAATACTTGTCTCCCTTCTTTTTTTCCTCTCTTTAAAATTCCCATTGCTTATTGTTTCCTTCGTTTCCATGTACACCCAATGTTCAGCTCCCACATATAAGTGACAACGTGTCATATTTTTTTTCTGATTTGGATTAATTTGCTTAGGATAATGGCCTTCTGCTGTATACATGTTGCTGCAAAAATAATTACTTTATTCTTTTGTCTGGCTGCATAGTAATGCATGATATATAAGTACCTCATTATTCTTATTCTATCTAAGATTCATAAGTACCTAGTTTAATTCTATATCTTTGATTTTGTGAATAGTGCTGCAATAAACGTGTTTGTGAAGTGTCTTTTGGTAAAATAATTTATTCTCCTTTGGGTATATACCCACTGAAGAGGTTGACGGGTCAAATGACAATTTTATTTTTAGTTATTTGAGAAATCTCCAAACTGCTTTCCAAAGGGGCTAAATTAATTTGCATTCTCACCAACAGTGTATAAAAATTTTCTTTTCCTCGAAACTTTAACATGTTATTTTTTCACTATTTTAATAACAGCAATTCTAATTGTGTATAATGGTATCACATTGTCATTTTGATGTACATAACCCTGACAACTATAAATATTGAGCAATTTTTTTACACGTTTATTGACAGCTCTTGCATCTTCCTTTGAGAAGCATGTATTTCATTTGTATCCTTTTTTAAATTAAATTTCTCATACATTCTGTATATTAATCCTTTTTATATGCAGTTTACAAATATTTAATTCCATATTGCAGGTTGTCTGTTTACTTGGTTAATAGTTTCTTTTGCTGTGTAGAAGCTCTTTAATTAGATGGCAATTTTTGATTTTTGTGTTGCACTCACTTTTAAAATGTTAGGCATAAATTTTCTTTAGGGGTCAGTATCTAGAATACTTGCTAGGTGTTCATCTAGGATTTTTATAGCTTGAAGTCTCAGTTAAGTTCTTAATCTATCTTCAGTTATGTTTTTTATATGGTAAGAAGTAGGAGTCTGGTTTTCTTCTTCTGCATATAACTAATCAGTTTTCCCAGTACCATTTATTGAATAAGGAGTTAATTCCCATTCATTTATTTCTGTTGTTTGCCAAAAATAAGTTGGTTGTAGAAGTGTAGCTTTATTTCAGGGCTCTCTCAACTGTTCCAGGGAGATATATATATAATGTAACAGAACTGTGTTATACTGGTAATTGTAGCTTGTAGTACAGTTTGAACTCAGGTAATTTGAGGTCTCCGGGTTCATACTTTTAGTGTAAAGTTGTCTTGGCTATTTGGACTGTTTTATTCTTTCATATAAATTTTAGAATAGTTTTGTTTAATTCTATAAAAATGGAATTGATAGTTTGATAGAAATAGCACTTAATCTGCAGGTTGCTTTAGTCAGCCTGGATATTTAAATTATATTGATTATTTAATTTCATGAGCGTGGAATGCTTTTCTGTTAATATTTGTGTCATCTCTGATTTCTTTCGGCAGTATTTTTTAGTTCTCCTTGCAGAGCTATTTTACTTCTTTGATGTAATGTGTTTCTAGGTATTATTTTTGTTAGTGTCTATTGTAAATAGAACTGTTTTAAATTTTGTTCTCAGCTTCAATGTCAGTGTGCAGAAATGCTACTCATTTGTGTTTATTGATTTTGTATTCTGATACTTTGCTGAAGTCATTTTTAGGCTTAGGAATCTTTTGGTGAAATCTAGGTAGAAAATTATGTCATCAGTGAAGATAATTTGACTTTATTCTTATATAAATGCCTTTTATTTCTTCATTTTGTTATATTGCTCTGACTAGGACTTCAAGAACTATGTTGAATAGGAGTGTTTACAGTAAATATTCTGGTCTTATTTCTGTTCATGTGAAGAGTGCAGCCACATTTGCCTGTTCAGTATAATGTTGGCTGAGAATTTGTAATAGATGGCTTTATTTTGAGATACATTTTGTCATTGCCTTGTTTGTTGAGAATATTTTCATTAATGAAGTTTGGATTTTCTTGAGTGCTTTTTATGCATCTATTCTGTTAATCATGTAATTTTTTGCTTTCTATTATTTTTGCAACATAAATTGCACTTATTGACTTGCATATAGTGAAACATTCTTGAATACATGAATAAATCTCACATGATTGTGGCAAAATGCTTTTTTACAAACCCATCTTGCTAGTATTTCATAGCGAATTTGTGTTTTAATGTTCACAGAAATATTGGCCTGTGGTTTTCTTCTGTTGTTGTGTCTTCACTAGATTCTAGTATCAAGATAATACTGAGTTAATATAATGAGTTAGGGTGAAATCTTACCTTGATCTTTTGGAATACATTCAGTAGAGTTGGTACAAGCTTATCGTTATAGATGTGGTAGAGTTTGGCTGTGAATTCATCTAATCCAGGTTTTTTTATGGTTGGTACATTTTGTATTATTTATTCAGTCTCATTTTACATTTTATACGTTTTTGCCCTATTCAAGACTTTTGTTTCTTCTGGTTTATCTTGGAAAGTTGTGTGTATTCAGAAGATTATTTATTTTTTATACATTTTGTAGTTTGCATACATAGAGATATTCACAGTAGTCTTTAAATGAATTTTTTTTGTATTTATGTATAATTAGTCATGATTTCACAACTCTAAAATTTAAATAGATGCAGAATAAAAGTTTGACACAATTTAGCATCCCCTTATGATAAATCTCTAAAAAATTAGATATGGGGAAAAATTATCTCAAGCCAATAAATCTCATGTATAGCAAAAAACAAACAAACAAAACCAACCAAAAAACAACAAAAAAACACACCTAAGAACATACTAAACAGGAAAATCTGTAAGCTTTTGCTGTATGAGCTAGAACAAGGATGTCCACTTTCTTCCTTCTTACCAAATATAGTACAAAATGTCCAAGACAGAGAAATTAGAGAATAAAATAAAAGGAATTCAGATTCAATAAAAAAATTTAAATTATCCTGTTTGAAGATGACATAATCTTATATATAGAAAAGTTGAACACTTTACTAAAAACTATCAGAACTACTAAACGAATTCACTGAACTTGCAGAACACAAAAGTGTCAGGTCTCCATATACAAGCCTGGAGCCTGAAAGTCTGAAGTCCTGCCTGCCTTGGCTACTGTCTCCGACCCCCTGCCTGCATTTGCCATTGTCCCTGATTGCCCAGCGAAGCTTTCCCAGACAAACCCCTCACCCAACCCTGCCATCTTAACTGTTCTTATGATAATATAAATACCTCTCACCCAACCCTGCCATTGTAACTCAACTTGTGGTCATGTATACTCCTTGCCCCTAACCACCCCCCACTGTAACTGAACTTACTCTGCAACCCTCACCCCCAGAAAACTACCCAAACCTATAAAACCAACTCCTATCCCACTGCCCTTTGCTAATGCCCTTTTCAGCCTTAGCCCACCTACACCCAGGTGAATAAACAGCCATGTTGCTCACAGAAAGCCTGTTTGGAAGTTCTCTTTATTCAAAGCACATGTTTTTCAACAAAAAGCAACATCCTAAAGTCAGTAGGATTTCTATACACACACTAACAACTATATCAAAATGAAATTTAAAAACAATCTTATCCACCATAACTGTACTAATTATATTTTGAAATAAATTCAACCAAAAAGTTGAAACATCTCACATTATACTCTAAAGAATATTAAATAAAAAATTAAATAATACACAAATGGAGAACTATTACCCATTAATTAACTGCCATTAATATTGTTAAATATTTGTATTACACATAATGATCTACAGATATAATGCAACCTCTATCAAAATACCAGTAACATACTTAAAAATGTGACAGTTCCTTAGGGAAAAGACAGTGTCTTCAATAAATGGTGCTGAGAAAACTTTATATCCACATGCAAAGCAATAAGATTCTCATCTCAGAATTTAAAATAAATTAGTTACTTAAATGTAAGTCTGGAAACTCTGAAACTACTACAAAAAATATACACTGAAAGCCTTATAACATTGGTCTGGGAAGTGAATTTTTAAATTTAACCTCAAAATCCCAGGAACAAAAGAAAAAAATGAATGAGTCAGATTATTTCAAGGTAAAAACCTGCTGCACAGAATCTGATACAATCAACATTGAGACAACTAAACACTGGGAGAAAGTAGTTTTGCAAATTATGTGTGTGACAAGAGGGTAATATAAAAAATATGCAAAAAACTCAAATGCCTACAAAACAAAAAACAAATAACTATGTTTAATTATTTTTTCAGATGGAGTCTCACTCTGTTGCCCAGGATTGAGTACAGCGGCACAGTCTTGGCTCACTGCAACCTACACCTCCCAGTTTCAAGCTATCTTCCCGCTTCGGCACCCCCTTAGTAGCTAGGATTATAGGCATGCACCACCATGCCTGACTAATTTTTGTATTTTCAGTAGAGATGGGTTTTTGCCATGTTGGCCAGGTTGGTCTCAAACTCCTCACCTGAGGTGATCCACCCACCTTGGCCTCCCAAAGTGCTGGGATTACGGGCATGAGCCACCACGTCAAGCCCAGGCTTAAATATTTTTCAAGAAAAGACATGGCCAAGAGATAAACTGAAAAACGCTCAATGTCAATTATTGTCAGAGAAAGACAAGCAAAAAATACCTATGAGATATTTATAAAATTTACCTATGAGAAAAACAACAATACAAAAACAAAAATAAATACCTATATTTAGTAAAATAAAAAGAAAACATTGGTAAAGATGTAAAGGAAATGCTTGCACACTGTTGGTTTGAATGTAAATGAGAACAGACATTAAAAAAACAAAATAGAGATTTCTGAAATTACAATTGAACTACCATATAATCCAGCAATTGCACTTTTAGATATATATTCAAAATGAGAATGAAGAAATACTTGCACTTCTCTGCTGTTTGCAGCATTCTTCACAATAACCCAAATATGGCACCAACACTTCCACATCTAATACATAAATGAATACAATATGCTATATATACAAAATGGAATATTTTTTATTTTTTAAAATAATCTATTATTTTCAGTTACATGGATTAACCTGGAAGACATTATATTTGTTGAAATAAGCCAGTCACAGAAAGACTAGTATCTCATGGTTCCACTTACAAATGTATTCTTAAAAAACTTAATCTCACTGAAGTACAGAGTAACATGGTGACCACCAGGTGCCAAGGTAATTAGAAAAAAAGGGAGGTTGGAAAAATGTCTGTTAAAGAATACATAATTATAGTTGTACAGAAAAAAATAATTTCAAGAGATTTATTGTACAGCTTGATGACTATAGCTCATAAAAATGTATATGTGTTTTTGAAAAATGCTAAGACAATGCCATGTGGTCTCACCAAAAAAAGTTAACTCTGTTAGTTAACACATTTATTACACAGGGCTAAGTATTCGACAATGTATATATACTTCAAAATATTATGTTTTAAAAAATAAGTACCCATTTCATATCAAGTTAAAAAATGTTTTTAGAACTTTATAGAAAGTTAACAATATTTCAAATATGATCTGTATTTGTCATAAACTTGACTGAATAGTATTAGCAATATATAGCTTTGTGCTATTCATTTGTCAATTATAACCATAGAAACTTCAATACTTAACATCATGCCCTGGACCCTGCACAGTGCCTGGAAGAAGCTGATTTACTTTAGGGCTTTAACGTTAAGTTTGGGGCACCTGAAGTTTCTGGTGCTAATGCTAATGATACAAAAGACAGTGAAAGGGCAGGTGATCCCATGACTGCTGGTGGTCCCATGACTGTTGGTAGTCCCATGACTGTTGATGATCCTGTGACTGGCCACTCTGAACACACTAAACAAATCTGCATGCAGAATAACAGAAAATATTTTAATTCAAAAACTAGCATAATATCCACATATTTTCCAGAGAAAATAACCAAGGAGTTGGCTATAGACAGGTGACTAAGTATAAAAACTGTATGCTGAACTTCACCCCCCAAAAATATATATAAAATAACAGTGAGCAATTCCTTCAAATTATAATATCAATATAAAAATTCAAATTTAAAATCTACAGAGGTTATTTTACTATTTGGCAATCTTTAACATTCACACTTAAATATAGAGATTTTGCATGAAAACATAATTTGTGCCGTAAATATATCATGAAACATTAAAACTTTATTACTGGCACAGCGCGGTGGCTCATGCCTGTAATCCAAGCACTTTGGAGGCCAAGGCGGGCGGATCACTTGAGGTCGGGAGTTCAAGACCAGCCTGACCAACATGGTGAAACCCCATCTTAAAAAAAAAATTTATTACCAATAACTGCTAGAATTAATTACAAAGATATATTTTATATTTGACACACTTTCTGTAAGAATCTTTTAAAATTTTTCTTTTACAAAAAAATGCTAAATAATTTAATTCTCTCCCTCTATGAATACGTATACCCTTTATCTTTATCTGATGTCAAAGTTATATTGACAAGCAAACTCTCCAGTTAGAACCAACTTTTACTGCATTAAAAGTTTCAGGCCAGGCACAGTGTATCATGCCTGTAATCTTACCACGTTGGAGACCAAGGTGGGTGGATCACCTGAGTTTGGGAGTTCAAGACCAGCCTGACCAACATGGAAAAACCCCATCTCTACTAAAAATGCAATATTAGCTGGGCGTTTTGGTGCGTGCTTACAATCCCAGCTACTTGGGAGGCTGAGGCAGAAGAAAAACCCAGGAGGCAGAGGTTGTGATGAGCCGAGATCATGCCCTTGCACTCCAGCCTGGGCAACAAGAGCAATACTCCATCTCGAGAAAAAAAAAAAACAAAAACCGAAACAATTTTCTCATCAAAATCTACAAAGTACCATGTGAAATGACATAGCATAAAAACAAAAGTGAGAAAACTGTAGCCGTAACACAGAAAAAGAAGGTCTGTGATGCATATATATAGTTAAAATACACATAAGAAGACAAACAAAACTGAAGATAATCAGAAAAAAAAAACAGCAGAATTTCTCTTTAAATTCGGCAAGAGTCTGCTTTGTAGCCTGGAAAAAAATGTTCTCTCCACATGAAGAATCAATATTATTTCTTTACCACTGATATTTTCCATATCTGACTTGAACTGGCAAACTAACTCCAGCAAAAATATGTATGGCTTATTATGGAGCATCTGTGCAGTATCATGTTTGTTTGCTACATTTATGTATCAAAACATTCTCACTGGGTACAGTGGCTCACACCTGTAATGCCAGCACTTCCGGAGGCTGAGGGTCGGATCAATTAGGTAAGGAGTTCAAGACCAGCTTGTCCAACATTGTCCCATCTCTACTAAAAATACAAAAATTAGGTTGGTGTCATGGCAGGCACTTTTAATCCCAGCTACCTGGGAGGCTGAGACAAGAATTGCTTGAACTTAGCAGGTGGAGGTTGCAGTAAGCTGAAACTGAGCCACTGCACTTCAGCCTAGGTGACAGAGAGAGACTCCAGCTCACAAAAAAAAAAAAAAAAAAGAAAGAAAAAAAAAGAAAAACCTAAAATTCTCATGATTCATGAAGACTCCCAAGTAATTCCCCGAATAAATTGGCTTAACAGATAAATTTACTTATGCCAATTATAAAAAGTTAAAGGAACAATAACTAAAGAAGAGTGGGCTTATAGACATTTCTCCAATTGAAAACAATAAAATACTCTAACTAAAAAAACAAACAAAAA
The DNA here is from genome assembly GCA_004027835.1 of Alouatta palliata. Lineage (NCBI taxonomy): Eukaryota > Metazoa > Chordata > Mammalia > Primates > Atelidae > Alouatta > Alouatta palliata. The sequence goes on along the minus strand of PVKV010009672.1, from coordinate 2,463 downwards.
CACGTATTAGGAAATTACATCTAAAAATTATTTTGTGTGCCCTACTACATTTTATGAAAATTACTAACTGGCTTACAATGAATACTTCTTATACTGTAAAACAAAAAACTAATCATAACAAACGGGAAAAGTATGGGTCTGTACAATAATGAATTAAATAAAAAATAGAGTATAGATTTGCATTCAGCATTTCTGAGGTTTTTAGTTTTCTAGTAAATTAGTCACCATATTAAAATAATTTGTTTTGTTTCAATATTGCTTTTTCTGAAAATTGGTAAAACTCCTACACACAAACACACTTACTCTACAATTCTATTACATTTAAGACATTTCATTAGGCTAACATGTATATATTTAACTGTATGTGAATCAAAACTGAAAGTCTGTATGTGTAGGCAGTTTACACGTTCAAAGAAAAATATATTAACAAATTTTTAAAAATACTTGAGACATAGAAACATATGAATTTTATAGTTCTATATAATTTTTATTATGACCATAAAAATACAATATACCACATGAAGTAAATTGTGAGTTCAATTATTATTCACTTTCCAAAAATAAATCTGTAAAGTTTTTAAATAAAAAAGTATCATTTGAATGCAATTACAACACTCCAATTTTCTTTTATTAAAGTTATATAGAAATAATTTATCTAACAACTCTAGTTTTGGATGATGTTCTACACTCAACACTCTGATTTAGTGTAATGCCTGGAGGTCAGTGTCTTAGTGATTTCTACTGTGAATTACTGATGTTGACATAGACTTAATTTTGAAGTAAATGTTGTTCTCATAGTTACTGCATCTGTAAACACATATTTTACTATGAACTCTGGTGTTTTCTTAGCTGTCATTTTTGAACAATCCTTTAGTTAAACTCATTACTTTTATTAGGTTTTTCTCTAATATAATATACATCCCCTGATGTTGAAATAAGTTTTGAGAAACTGCTTCAGGCTTTTGTTTCTAATACAAAATCTGCACAATAACATCTCTGAAACAAGTAATGGTACTACAACCCTCTTTATATTTGTAATGTTTGTCTTCAGAATGAATGCTCTTCTTCACTTTAACGACTTTATCTTACCAACAATCAAGAGTGACAACCATTTAAAGGCTTTGACACATTCTTCACATTTCTGGGGTCTAGGACCATTATGATTTATTTTATATTGTGAAAAGCATTGTCCCATCTTTTAGGTTTGTGGAGTTTCTCTCCAATATAAATTATCTTATGTCTGCTAAGAATTGAGGAGTTTTAAAAGGCTTTGACACATTTTTATGCTAGTAGGATTTCTTTTCAGTATGAATTGTGTGTAATAAATGTTGAGAACTTGTTAAAGTCTTTGTCACATTTTTCACATTTGCTGGAATTCTCTCCAGTATGAATTACCTTATGTTTAGTAAGGGTTAACAATATATTAAGGGCTTTGTCACAATCCTAACATTAGTAGTTTCCATCCAGTATGTATTATTTCATGTCATGTAAGGTGTAAGAACTAGTTAAAAAACTTTTCCACATTTTTCAAAAGTATCAGGTTTCCCTTCAGGATGAAGTTGCTTATGGTTAGTAAGGGTTGAGGGCTGCTAAAAAGCATTCCCACATGCTGTAGTATGAATTATTTTATGTTTACTAAGCGCTGAGGATTTACAAAAGCCTTTGCCACATTCTTCATATTTGTATAGGGTTTCTCTTCAGCACAGATTCTTATGTTCAGTAAAGGTTAAGAATACACAAAAGCCTTTGCCACACTGTTCACATTTGCAGGATTTCTCTCCATTATAAATTGTTTAATGCTTAGTAAAGTTTGAGAAATGGTTAAAAGCTTCACCACACTCTTCTCATTTGAAGGGTTTCTCTCCACTACGAATTCTCTGTTTAATAAGGTGTTAAGAACCATTAAAAGCTTTGCTACCTCCTTCACGTTTGTAAGGGTTCTCCCCAGTATGAATTCTCCTATGTCTAGTAAGGTGTGAGGACTGGTTAAAAGCTTTGTCACATTCTTCACATTTGTAGGGTTTCTCTCCACTATGAATTCTCTTATGTGTAGTAAGGGTTGATAAAAGGTTAAAAACTTTGCCACATTCTTCACATTTGTAGGGTTTCTCTCCACTATGAATTCTCTTATGTGTAGTAAGGGTTGAGGACCAGTTAAAAGCTTTGCCACATTCTTCACATTTGTAGGGTTTCTCTCCACTATGAATTCTCTTATGTTTAGTAAGGTGTGAGGACCGGTTAAAAGTTTTGCCACATTCTTCACATTTGCAGGGTTTCTCTCCATTATGTATTCTCTTATGTTTAATATGGTTTGAGGACCGGTTAAAAGCTTTGCCACATTCTTCACATTTGTAGGGTTTCTCTCCACTATGAATTCTCTTATGTTTAGTAAGGTTTGAGGACAGGTTAAAAGCTTTGCCACATTCTTCACATTTGTAGGGTTTCTCTCCACTATGAATTCTC